>JAPVLO010001075.1:0-215216 GCA_027257055.1 Cephalopachus bancanus
TTGCCCTGTGGCTGAGGTGGTGTCAAATCTGCAGTCCAGACCTTTCACTTCCCTGGGCCCCCAAAAGGCCAGGATGCCAGGCTGAGGCCCTGAGCTCGGCCTCTGGTTTTGGTGGTGGTGGTGGTTGGTATTATTATTCTGAGTCAGAGACACGCTCTGACGCCCAGCTTCAAACACAGAGGCCCAATATCCACCACAGTGGCTTCCACCGACTAGTCTCTGGTGATCCTCCCACTATAGGCTCCCAAGTGGCCAGAACATCAATTGTGAACCACCACTCTTGGCTCATTTTTTTGGCTTCATGGAGAGTTGGTCTTGCCAAGGAACCCGGGCTGGTCTCAAACCCAGGGACTCAGGCCATCCTTTCACCATGTCCTCCCAGAGGACTGGGATGACCAGCGTGAATCCCTGCACATAGGACCCAAACCCCTCTTCGGGCCCCACCACGAGGTCCACTTCCTTCTGATGACCCGGACCTCAGAGAGTGCATCCAGAGTTGCCCACTAATCCCTCCCCAGAGGGAGCAACTGGAGCAGGGACGTGTATCCACCTGAGTGCCCACACCTCTGCCCCACTCGTTCACAAGTGTTGACCCGAATGCTCCTATGAGGGGTCGGCTCAGGGAAAGGGAGGGCATGACTCTCAAACCTTCAGGTGGGCAGGAATGCCTGGGTGACTCAAGGCTGTCTCCTCAACACTCAGGAAGGCCGAGATGGTAAGATGGCCAAAACCCAGGATCTTGAGACCAGGCTGGACAGCATAGCAAGTCCCCACCTCCAGCCCAAGCAAAAACCAGAAAAGCTTGGCTGAGAGCAGGCCTTGGTGGAGGAATAGCCTCCAGCCCCGAGTTCATGATCAGGCAGGAAGACCAGGATGTCAACCAAATGGAAAGCCTGTGATGGCAGCAGTTTGGGAGGCCCAGGCCAAGAGGATGGCCCAAGTTGGTTGGTTTGAGAGGAGTCTGGGCAACCTAGAGAGCGAAAGAAAGAAAGAAAGAAAGAAAGAAAGAAAGAAAGAAAGAAAGAAAGAAGGAAGGAAGGAAGGAAGGAAGGAAGGAAGGAAGGAAGGAAGGAAGGAAGGAAAGAAAGAAAGGAAGGAAGGAAGGAAGGAAGGAAGGAAGGAGAGAAAGAGAGAGAGAAAGAAAGAAAGAGGGAGGGAGGGAGGGAGGGAAGGAAGGAAGGAAGGGAAAGGGAAAGGGAAAGGGAAAGGGAAAGAAAGAAATCCATTCTCTTCCAAAGCTTCTGCCCTCAGTCCTTCCCCCGACCCCCCACATGTGAGGGTCCCCCAAGCATGGCACTCTCCAGTTCAACTTCCCCTAAATGGCTGCCCATGCTTTGATGTTGTAGTTCCTAAGGCTACCTGGCCGGGTTCCTGCCAGTTCTCCTCTCTGAAGTGAGAAATGTGCCCCAGGCAGGCTGACCCTTTGACTCAGCAACAAGGACCTTCTGCCAAGGAAGGCCAGGGACAGATCCCTCACCTGGGGAAATGTCTTCCCCCACATTCCCATTTTCCTGGTTTAAAATCCAGTCGCACTGTGAACACACCACATGCAGTTGAGAATATGTGTATGATTCTGATGTTTTTGGACACAGGGTCTGGCACTGTGGCCTAGGCTGGAGCCCGGGGACACAACTGTCATTCATCACCAGCCTTGAAATCGTGGGCTCCGGTAATCTTCCCAACTCAACCTCTGATGTGGCTGGGACGATGGGCATCTCAACCCTGGACACCCTGTTTGATTGGATGCGGAGATGGGATGTCCTTGTGTGACCTGGGAGGACCTTGGTCTCCTGAACTCCAGCCATCCTCCCACCTCAACCTCCATGTTTGCTGGGATTCCAGGCATGGGCCGCTGCACCAGGCCTTCTGGCTCATTTTTGATGAAGGATCAAGGCCAAGCTTGGGGGCTCAACCTCATTATCCCAACACTTTCAGAGTCAGAGGCAAGTGGCCAGCCTGAGCCCATAGTGCAAACCCACTCTGGCAGCTCAGCGAGACCTCATCTCTATCCTCCATCCAAATGAGCCAGACATGGACATGTGCCTCTCATTCCACCTCCTCAGAAGACTGGGCAAAGCTCGCCGGAGCCCGGCAGTCAGAGGCTGCATTGGCCAGGAGTGAGCCACCTCCCTCCAGTGATGGATGAGATGTTGACTCAAGGAAACAAGAAAAAAAGGTAAAAAAGAAGAGCATATATTTTTGTATGGAGTTGGAATCATTATGAACAGACAGAGATCAATTGGGAACAAGGCCTCAGTCTTGGGCCTTGAGTTCCCAAAAGATTGTGGATCCGCAGACAGTCGGAAGCTTTGTAGCTTTGGAAGGCTGAGGCAGTGGATGGATGCAGCCTGGGAGTTTGAGCCAGCCTGGACCACGTAGCAAGACCTCGTCGCTCCCTGAAACACAAACACTGGAGTCACACATGGTGGTGGCTTTGGTCCCAGCTACACGGGATGTGGTGGCCTACATCTTGAGGCATTCCATAGCGTTGACACTTCCAACAGAACATGCAGGACCATGCTGGGCACCGTGGCCCACGGCCGCCAGCCCCATGCCCTGGTAGACTGAAGCAGCAGGTAGCCTGAGCTCAGGGTTCAAAGACCAGCCATAGTGATGTGGTCAGATCTCATCTCAACGAGACGTCTCCTAAATCAAGTCAGGCTTGGTGCCCCCAGAGTCATGGCTTCTCGAGGGCTGATGAGGGAGATCCAACTGAGCCCCACAGGTCCAGGCCCCATGAGCCACTATTGTGCTGCTGTGCCCCAGCTCATCCAACGGAGTCTTCAGCACCAAAATAGAGGCCTCCCATGTCCTCATGACAGGCGTCCACAGCTCCCCAGGGAAAGATACGGTTGGGTGGGGGATGAGGGAGTGATAGAGAGAGGATGGGTACCTCCCCCAACCCGATGATGGTCTAATGGGCTACCGGAACCTGGGCTGACCATGGTGTGGCCTGACCACTTTGATCTCTCTGTGCACCACGGACGCCTTAACTCGGGGCCATCTATTCCATTGGCTCACATGGTATTCTGCTGTGGGGCATGTGTGTGGAGGATGGAGGCAGGCCTGTGGAGTCACATGGCCGAAGGCACAGGACCGATGTAGCCAGTGGCCACCTTTGAAACCTTCCATGACCGACAGGCCAGAAAGTGCCTTTTCCTCTCCCATCCTTGAGGGTGACTCCTCGGGCTGGATGGTAGCACTGGTGGTGATTATTATTATTTGGAGTTGGAATCCGTCTCTGTCACCCAGGCCAGAGTGCAGAGGCATGCTCACAGTTACCATGGACTCCACTTGCTGGCCCAGGCAATACTCCTGCCTCAGTCCCCTGAGTGGCTGGAACCACAGACTTATGCCACCATGTCCGGCTAATCTTTGGATTTATTTTTGATGACTGAGTTGAGGTCTTGCCCAGTATTCCAGGTTGACCCCAAACCCGTAGGCTGAGGGTGTCCACATGCCTCTGCCTCTGAAGGGCTGGGTTGTGATGATGGGCCTCATAGCGTGGACTGTGGTTGTGGTGGTGTTGGTTACTATTATTATACTGAGTTGGAGACATGCTGTGTCACCCAGGCCAGAGCATAGGGGCCCATTCTTGGCCACTGCAGCCTCTACTGTCTGGTCTCTGGCAATCCTCTCTCCATGCCTCCTGAGTGGCCAGCACAACAGGCATGCACCACCATGCTCAGCTCATTTTGTTTCTGGTAGAAACGAGGTCTCGCCAAGGTCCCAGGGCTGGTCTCAAACCTGGGGGCTCAGTCCATCCTCTCGCCTCAGCCTCTGAAAGCACCAGGGTGACAGGTGTGAGCTCCCCTCTCCACTATTCACACCATTCTTGGGGTCCCACCGCAAGGCCCACTACCTTCAGATGACCTGGGACCCTGAACTGGGCAGTTGGACTTACCTGCTGAGCTCACGCAGAGGGATTGCCTGGTGCAGGACTTGTACTTCATCAGAGGCCCACCTCTCCACTGGCCTCATTCCCCAGAGTGGATCCAATCACTCCTCCCAGCGGCCACCTGGGGGACAGGGGGTGTGTGATTCTCAAATCATCAGGGTAGGCGGTGGGGCTACTCACGTCTGTCTCCTCAGCACTTGGTGAGGCCAAGATGGGAAGATGATCAGAGCCCAGGTGCTGAGACCAGGATAGACACCATAGCAAGCCCCCACCTTGAACCCAAGCACAACCCAGAAATCTTGGGGTGAGGCCAGGCCTTGGTGGGAGCATCTCCTCAGGTCCAGAGGAAGGAAGGAAGGAAGACCATGAAGGAAGGAAGACAAGAATGTAGATCAAATGGAAAGTCTGTGATTGCGCAGTTTAGGGAGCTGAGACTGAGAGGAAGGCCTGAGTTGGGCAGTTTGAGAGCAGCCAGGGCTACTTAGTGAGGGAACAAAGAGAAAGAGAGAGAGAGAGAGAGAGAGAGAGAGAGGAAAACAAAGAAAGAAATCCATTCTCCTGCAAAACTTCTGCCCTCAATCCTTACCCCCCAGTCCCGACAGGAGAGGGTCCCCCAAGCTTGTCCCCTTCCTACCCCAACCCCCCCAATGGCTGGCCCCACTTTGGTGTGGGAGTTCCTGAGGCTCACAGGTCAGGTTCCTGCCAACTCTCCTCTCCAAGGTTAGACATGTGCAGCAGCCAGGCTGACCTTCTGACTCAGCAACGAGGACCTTCTGCCAAGAAAGGCCAGGGACACATTCCTCACCTGGAAACCATTCTTCCCCCATTCCCATTTTTCCTGACTCTAAAGTCAGTCACCCTGTGAAGACAGCATGCCCAGTTGAGAACCTGTGTGTGATTTTGATGCTTTTGGAGACAGGGTCTGGCTCTGTGGCCCAGGCTGGAGCCCGGGGACATGACCATTGTTCAACGCCCATCTAAAAATTGCAGGCTCCGGCAATTTTTCCACCTCATGATCCGGAGTTTTGGGACAATGGGCATCTCCACTGCAGATCCTCTCTTGGATGGGTGCAGAGATGGGGTCTCCTTGTGTGGACAGGCTAGTGTTGGGCTCCTTTGCTCCAGCCATCCTCCTGCCTTGGGCTCCCAGACTGCTGGGAATCCAGGCATGGGCCACAGTGCCAAGCCTTCTAGTTCATTTTGATGAAGTTTTGAGGCTGGGTTTGGAGGCTCAGCCATGTCATCCCAGCATTTGGAAGACTGAGACCAGCAGCCAGCCCCAGATTGCTGACCGAGATGTGCCCAGGCAACTCGGATAGACCTTGTCTCTAACCTCTGTTCCAAATGAACCGGGTGTGGTGGCACGTGCCTGTCTTTTTGGCTCCTTAGAAGCCCAGGGAAAGGCTTGCCGGAGCCTGGAGGGACAATGCTGCTGTGGCCGGGTGCAAGCCACCACTCTCCAGCCTGGGTGATGAAGTGAGACTCTGACTCAAATAAAAAAGGAAATAAGGAAAAAAAGATCACCCATTTATGTATGGAGTTGGCATCATCGTGAACAGACAGAGATCATTTGGGAAGGAGCCCACAGTCTTGGGCCTAGAGTTCCCAAAAGATGGTGGATTGGCAGACAATCAGGATGTGGCTTTGGGAGGCCAAGGTGGGGGACCACAGGGGCCCCAGAGTTTGAGACCTGCCTGGGGCCATGTGTGAGATCTAGTCACTCCGAGAATGCAAACACAGGAGTCGCACACAGTAGCTCCCACTGTCCCGTCTGCACAGGATGCAGTGGCCTTCATCTCAGGGACTTCCTTTGCATCACCCCCACTGACACAATGTGTGAGTCCAGCCTGGGCACCTTGGCTAATGGCCATCAGCCCCACACCCTGCTGAGGTGGAAGGCAGTCTGAGCCTAGGGGACGGAGACCATCCCGGGAGATGTGAGAAGATTTCATCTTGGTGAGAGGTCACCCAAATAGAGTCAGGCATGTTGACTCCTGGACTCCTGGCTGCTCAGGGGCCAAGGCAAGAGAAGCACCTAGGTCCTGCAGGTCGAGAACCCAGGAGCCATATTTGTGCTGCCATGCCCCAGCCAGGCCGAGGGAGACTCCACTGAAAAAAGAGATGCCTCCCACATGCATCACGATGGCATCCAGGGCTCCCCACAGAAAGGTCTGCATGGGCAGAGGATGATGGAGTGATTGGGAAATGAAGGGGCCACCATCCCCAATGTGGCAAAATGGGCGACCAGAACCTGGGCTGGTCACTACGTTGCTGGACCACTTTGATCGCTCTGATGGACCCTCTAACTGGGCCTCCTCCATAATTGGTGCCCCACTGACAAGCCCTCCTTTGTGATGTGTTTCACAGGGATTGTCTTCTTCAGTGATGTACGTATTAGTCATGGTCCTCCTGTATGATAGTTATACCTGTAACTGGCCATCCACCATAAAGAGTGCCCCAGTGACTGCCTCTCGTCTGTGATGGGTTTCCCAGTTACTTATTCTCCTCTGATTTGTGCCCCAGTGACAGACCCTCCTGTCTGCTTGGTGCCTAAGTGATTATATTCCTGCTTTAAAGGGTACTTTATTGATTGGGCCTCCTCGGTGATGGTGTCTCAGTGACTGGCCCTTCTCCAAACTGGATACCTGACTGACAAACCCTTCTCTGTGATATGTTCTCCAGTAACTGGGCTTTCTCAGTTTTCCAGTGACTAGGCCTTCTCTGTGATAAGTTCCCAAGTTACTGGCTATCCTGTGTATTGGGTGTCAAGTGACTGACTCCCCTCTGTAATAGTTGCCTCATTTACTGAGTCACATTAATGGGTGCCTGATTTATTGTACCTCTTGTGATATGTGCCCCAGAAACTGGCCCTATATGAGAAACGCCCTAGTGACTGATCTGCTTTAGTGATTGTTGCCCCAGTAACTGACTCTCTTCCATATTGGTTTCCGCAGTAACTAGCCCTCCTTTTTTGCTGTGTATACAACTTAATGGGCCTCATCCACAATGGGTACCCTAGAGACAGGTCCTCCTTTGTCATGGGTGTTCCAGTGACAGGGCATTCTTCATAATGTGTGCCCTTGTGACTCTGCCTTTTCTGTGATGCATTTCCCAGTGATTGGCATTCATATGTGATGGGTTCCTGGCTGAATAAACCTCAGTGATGGCTATCACAATGACGGCCTCCCTTTTAAGGGGTGTGTCATCGAATGTCCTTCTCTGTGATTGGTACCACAATGACAGTCCATCTTCTGTGATATGTGCTGCAGTGACTCGCCCTCTTCTATGCTGTGTGTTCCATTGCCTGTCCTTCCTCTGTAATGGGGTCCTCCGTGACTGGCTTTTCTCTGTGTTGGGTGTCCTAGTGGTTGGATCCCCTCTCTGATAGGTGCCCCAGTGACTGATACTCCTCTAAAATGGTTACCCCACTGACTAGCCATCCTGTGTGATAGGTGTATCACTTTCTGGACCTCCTCAATAATGAATGCCCCAGTGACTAGCCTTCTTTTTGAACAGATTTCTCGTGACTGAATCTCCTGTATGATGGGTTCCTCCAGTAACAGTCCTTCTGTAATTGGAGTCACAGTCATTAGCACTTCTTCACGATTTGTGCCCCAGTGACTGACCCTCCTCTCTGACGGGTGGCACAATTACAAATCCTCTCTGTGATGGGTGTCCCAGTGACTAACTCTCCTTGTGTGCATTTGTGGCTGGCCCTCCTCTATAATGAGTGCCAAAATGACTAGCCCTGCTCTGTGATGAGTGCTCCAGTTATTGACTTTCTCTGTGACAGTTCCTCAGTGACTAAGCCTCCTCCATATTGGCTCCCCAGTTATTAACCATCCTTCAGTGTGCTTGTTCAAGTTACTGTTCTCTTCTGCAATTTTTACCCAGTTATTTGCCTCCTCCATACTGGTTTCCCCAGTGAGTAGCTGTCCTCCATTTTGGGCATCCAATTTACTGGGCCTCTCTTCCATTATGGGTACACCAGTGACAGGCTTTCCTCTGTGATGGTTGCCACTTTGACTTGACCACCTCCGTAATTTGTGGCACAATCACTGGGCCTCCCCTGTTTTTGGAGCCTGACAGTCCTTCATATATGACAGGTGCCCCAGCCAGGTCCTTCTCTGTGTTAGGTGTTCCAATACCTGGGATCCTCCACAATTGATGCCCTAGTGACCAGTCCTCCTCTGTGATGGGTGCTCCAGTGACTGACTCCCTTCCTTATGGATGTCCCAGTGACTGGATTTCCTCTCTGATAGATGCTCCAGTGATTAGGCCTCCTCTATAATGGTTGCCCAACGACTAGCCCTCCTCTGTGAGGAGTGACCACAACTGATTCTCCTCTGTGATGGGAACCACAGTGATTTTTTCTGACTCTGTCATGGCTACTTCAGTTACTGAGCTTCTGTGATTGATGCCCCACTGAACGAGTCCCTCCTAATGGGTGTCCAGTGGCCTTGGCATTCCTCTGTGATGGATTCTAAATGACTGGCCTTTGTCTATGATGTGTCCTTCAAATTACTGTTTATCTTTCATGATAGCTACCCCAGTGACTGGCTCTACTCTGTGATGGGTACCCCAGTGAAAGTCCTTCATCCGTGATGTTTGTCTTAGAGATTTGATCGTTCTCTGATGAACACAACACTATATAGACTCCTGTGTTTGGATGTCCCAGTGCCTGGCACTCCTTTGTGATGAGAATTTCAGGACTTTTCTTCTTCTGTGATGGGTACCTCGGGTACTGACTCACCTTAGTGATCAGTGCTCCTGTGACTTGGCCTCCCCCATATTGGTACACCAGTGACTGCACTTCCTCTATTATGAATGCCCAGTGACTGTGTCTCCATTATGAATGGTTCCTGTGACTTGCCCTCCTCAATAATGATTGACCCAATGGCAAGCTCTCTTTTCTGATGGTGTCCCACTTACTGTGCCTTCTGCATAATGGATGCTCCACTGACTGTCCCTCCATTGTGATGATTGTCCCAGTAACTGTGCCTCCTCCTTAATATATGCTCCAGTGATTGCTCCTTCCCTATGATTGGTCCCTCAGTGACTGGGTTTCTTATGCCACGGGTGCCCTAGTAACTAGTCTTCTTCTGTATTGGCACCTTTATAATCGGTGCCCAAGTGTTTGGGCCTCCTCTGTGATTGACACCCTACTGACTTGTCTTCTCTGTGATGGATGCCACATGAATAATCCTCTTCTGTGATGAGTGTCCCAGTAACGGCCTCCAAAATGGGTACCCTAATGACTAGCCCTCCTCTCTGACGTGTGCCTCCAGGTCTGAGTCTCCATCATTATGGGTGCCCAAGTGATTGGCCCTCCTTTGTGGTGGGTGACCTATTGACTTGTTTTCCTCCATTATATGTACTAAATTAACTGGGCCTTCTCTGTGATTGGTGTCCCAGTGATAGGCCCTCCTACAAATTGAGTAGTCACTAACACTATTTAGTAATGGGTGTCTACGAAATATCCTCCTCTCTAATTAGTCTCCCAGTAACTAGTCCTCCTTTGTACTGGGTGTCCCAGTGACTGGTTTTCTTTTGTGGTGTGTGTCCATGAACTGGCTGTCCTCTGTGATACATGCCTCAGTGCCTGGACCTCCTCTCTAAAGTTTGTCCCAGTGACTGTCCCTCCATTGTGTAAAATGCCCCAGTGACGGATCTTCCTCAGTAATGGGTACCCCAGTGATTAGCTACTATCTTTGATTTCTGCTCTAGTGACTGGTTGACCTACATCATGAGTGCATCAGTAACTAGCTGCTCTCCATTATAGATGCCCTGTGATTTTGCCTCCTCTTTGTTTTGTGCCCAGCGTCTGACCCTTCATAATGGGTGTGCAAGTAAGTGTCCCTCCTCTGTAAATGATGCCCCAGTAACTGGATCTCCTCTATAATGTTTCCCCAGTGACAAGGCTTTCTTTGGCCCTTCACAACCATCCTCCTCACTGATGGATGACATATCATCCCTAGTGATGGTTTTCCCTGTAATAGGCCCTCTCCCATAATGGGTGGCTCAGTGACTGCCCCTGATGTATATTTGTTGCCTAATTGACTGGCCCACCTTTGTGAACAATGCTCCATTTGCTGACTCTTATCTGTGATGTTTATCTCAGTGACTGACTCTCTTCTGTGATAGATACACTGGTGATTAGTCTTCTGGGCTGGGTGCTTCAGTGTCTGGCATTCCTCCAATAAGATTCTCCACGTGTCTGGCTGTCCTCTGCAATAAGATTCTCCATGACTCAGGTCTCACCAAAATGATTGCCCCTATAAGGCTGCCTCTGTGATGGGTGTTCCAATGACAGGCCCTCTTCCAAAATAGGTGCCCCAGTGATTTGTGTTCAACTGTGATGTGTCCCATGGTGACTGGCCTTCCAAGTGTTGAATGATCCAGTCATTGGCTGTCCTCCATATTGATCCTGTGACTGTTTAGGATGCCTCAATATCTAGCCCTCCTCTGTGATGGTTGCCCCACAGACTGGTCCTTCTAGGAAATAGCTCCCTCTGACAACCTGACATTTGCTATGGATGCCCCAGTTACTGGACTTCTGTGATTGGTGTCCTAGGGTCTAACCCTCCTCTCTGAGTGCTTCCATTACCAGGAATCTTTTCTGATGGTTGCCCATTGATTGGCCCTCCTCTGTGATCACTGCCTCAATGACTGATCGTTCTTCTAATGGATGCATCAATGAATAACCCTGCTCTGGGATGGGTGTCTCAGTAACTAGCCCCCCCATATTGGATGTCTCAGTGACTGGCTTTTCTCTGTGATGCACTCAACTGATTGGTCCTCCTCTGTAATGGGTTATTCAGTGACTGTGTATCCTCCTAATGGGTACCCCAGCGACTGCCCTTTTTCTTTGGAGGGTGCCAAAATGACTGTGAGACTTCTCTGTGATAGATGTCCCAGTGATTATTCCTCCAATGTGATGCATACCATACTGACAATGGCACCTCTGTGATGGTTGCCCTAGATGCTAGCCTATCTCTGTTTTCTGAGTCCCAGAGGCTCAGCCCATCCTAATGGGTGACTGGCAGTTCACTGTGATGGTTACATCAGTGAGTGGCCCTTGTCTGTGATGTTTGCCTCGTTGGCTGTCTCTATTTTGTTATGGGTGCTCTAGTCACTAGTTCTTTTCTGTGATGGGTATCCCAGTGTCTGGCTCTCCTCTGTTATGGTTATCCAATGGCCTCCTTAACTCTGGGCCATCTGTTCTGTGAGCTCACATATGTCTTTGGCATGGGGCACGAGTGTGGAGGGTGGAGGCAGAACTTCTGGGATGCATGGCCGAAGGTGCCGGGTGGATGTGCCTGGTGGCCAAATTTGAAACTTCCCATGAACAACAGGCTGGAGAGTGCCTTGTCCTCTCCCATCCCTATGGGTGACTCCTCCCACTGGGTGGCAGGGTTGGTGGTGGTTGTGGTGGTGGTGATTATTATTATTATTTGGAGTCAGAGACTCACTCTGTCGACCAGGTCAGAGCACAGGGGCATGCTCACAACCACCTTATATTCCACTTGCCAGACCCAGGCAACCCTCCTGCCTCAGCCCCCCGAGTGGCTGGAACCACTGGCCTGTGCCACCATGCCAGGCTAATGTTTGGATTATTTTTGATGGCTGAGACAATGTCTCGCCTAGTGGCCCTGGCTGGTCTCATACCCGCAGGTTCAGGCCGTTCACTTGCCTCAGACTCCAAAGGGCCAGGATGCCAGCCTGAACCCCTGAGCCTGGCCTATGGTTGTGGTGGTGATAGTTGGTATTATTCTGAGTCAGAGTCCCACTCTATCACCCAGGCCAGAGCACATGGGCCCATGCTCAGCCACTGAGGCCTCCACTGACTGGGCTCCAATGATCCTTCCACAGTGGCCTCCTGAGCGGCCTGAATGACAGGCATGCACCACCACACTTGGCTCATTTTGTTGGTTTCTTGTAAAGACGACATCTCACCAAGGTGTCCGGGCTGGTCTCAAACCCAGGGACTCAGGCCATCCTCAAATCTCGGTTTCCCAAAAAGCCAGGGTGAGAGGCGTGTACCCCTGTGCCCGAGATTCATGCCTTTCTTGGGACACCACCATGAGGCCCGCTCCCTTCTGGCAACCCAGGACTCCTGAGAGAGCAGCCAGAATCACCAACTGAGCTCACCTCAGGGGAGCACCTGGCACAAGGGGGTGTCTTGCTTGGGTGCCCAACCCTCTGTCAGCCTTGATCCCTAGGGTGGTCCCACTTGATCCTCTCAAGGGCCACCTTGGTGAAAGGGAGGGTGTGACTCTCAAACCATCATGGGGGGCCAGCTGTCAAGTCACAGCTGTCTCCTCAGCACTAGGGGAGGCTGAAAGATGAAGATGGCTAGAGCCTGGAGATGAGACCAGGCTGGGTACCATAGCAAGCCCCCACCTCAACAGCAAGGCAAACCCAGAAAACTAGGGTGAGGGTAGGCTACAGCAGGAAGATCTCCTCAGGCCCAGAGTTTAAGAACAGGCAGGAAGACCAGGATGTCTACCAAATGGAAAGACCATTATCATAGCAGTTTGAGAGTAAGGCCCAAGTTGGGCACTTTGGAGCACCCAGGGCTACCTACTGAGCAAACAAAACAGAGAGAAAGTTAAAGAAAGAATGAAAGAAATAAAAAGAAAGAAAGAAAGAAAATCTAAGTCAACAAAGAAATTCATTCTCCTGCACAACTTCTGCCCTCAGTCCTTTCCCCCCACCACCCTGACACATGAGTGTTCCCCAATCTCAGCACCTTCCAGCCCCAAACCCCCACAAATGGCTGGCTCCATTTTGGTGCAAGAGTTCCCGAGGCTCCCCAGCTGAGTTAGTGCCGGCTCTCCTATCTGGGGTGAGAAATGTGCCTCAGGCAGGCCGGCCTTCCAATTCAGTGAGGACCTTACACCAAGAAAGGCAAGGGACACTTCCCTCACCTGGGGACATTTCTTCCTCCCAGGCCCATTTTATGTGACTCATAAGCCAGTAGCCCTTTGAATACACCAAGTGCAGTTGATAATCTGTGTATGATTCTCATGTTTTGGGGGACAGGGTCTGGCTCATGTCTGGGGGACAGTGGTCCAGTCTAGGGTCTGGGACACGACCGTTTTTCACTGCCAACCTCGAAATCACAGGCTCCAGTGATCCTCCCACCTAAGACTCTGGAGTGCCTAGGATTATGGGCACCATAAGCCTAGACACCCTCTTTGAATGGGTGCAGAGATGAGGTCTCCCTTCATGGCCCGGACTGGCCTTGAGTTCCTGGTCTACAGCCATCCTCCTGATTCAGACTCCCAGAGCACTGGGATTCCAGGCTTGGGTCACCATACTGGGCCTCCTGGTTTCTTTTTGATGAAGTATCGAGGCTGGGTTAGAGGGCTGAGCCTCTCTGGGAAGCTGAGACCAGTGGCTGGCCTGAGCCTGTGGGTTTCAGATGATGCACATGGGCAACTCAGCGAGACCTCGTCTCTGCCCTACATCCCAAATTAGCAAGGAGTGGAGGCACGTACCTGTCATTCTGGCTCCTCAGAAGACCAGTGTGGGAAGACTTGCCAGATCCTGGTGGGCTGAGACTGCAGTGGCTGGTAGCGAGCCACTACCCTCCAGTCTTGGCAATGGAGTGAGACTCTGACTCAAAAAAATAAAAGGAGAGAAAAGAAGAGCATCCATTTGTGTATGTAGTTGGGATCATTGTGAACAAAGATTATTGGGGAAGGAGGCCACACTCTTGGATGTAGAGTTTCCAAAAGACAGTGGATCGGCAGATATTCAGGCTGTGGCTTTGAGAGGCCGAGTTGGGGAACTACTGGATCCTGGGAGTTTGAGACCAAACTGGGCCACAAATCGAGCCCACGTTGCTCCCCGGAACACAAACACACAAACACTCGGGTCCCTCGGGGTGGCACATGCAATCACAGCTACACGTGATGTGGTGGCCTCTGTCCTAGAGCATACCTTTGCGTTGACCCTGCTGACAGCTCTTGCGAGTCCAGGCCAGGCACCATGGCTCATGGCCATCTGCCCTGTGCCCAGGGAGGCCGAGATGGAAGGCTGCCTGAGTCCCAGATTGGGAGACCAGCTCAGGCAAAGTGGACACTCCATGTCTTGGCTAGAGGTCCCCAAAATCGAGTCAGGCATGGTTGCTCCTGGTGTCCCACCTGCTCAGGAGCTGAGGCAGACAGAGCACTTGAGCCCCTCCAGTCAAGGCCTTGGGAGCTATGATAGTGCCACTGGACCCAGCCCAGCCACTGGAGACTCCAACAACAAAAATATGCCTCCCACATGCATCACTATGGTAAACATGGCTCCCCAGGGAAAGGTATGTGTGGGCTGGGGATGATGGTTTGATTGGGAGAGGAAGGGAAACCAGAAGGTGGGAGAATTGGGCCACCAGAACCTGGGCTGGCCGTGTTGTTGCTGGACCACCCTGATTGCTCTATGCCTGATGGCCACCCTAACTCCAGGCTGTCTGTTTCGTGAGTTCACATGCATCTTTGCCACGGGGAATGACTGTGGAGGGTGGAGGCAGGTCTTCTGGGATGCGTGGCCAAAGGTGTGTGACAGACGTCCCCGGTGGCCAACATTGAAACTTCCCATGAATGACAGCTGTGCAAGTGTCTTTTCCTCTCCCATCCCTGAGGGTGATTCCTCGCACTGGGTGGCAGGTGTGGGGGTTGTGGTGGTGGTGTTGATTATTATTATTTGGAGTCAGAATTCTGCTCTGTCCCCAGGTCGGAGTGCAGGGGCACACTCACGGCCACCACGAACTCCACCTGCCATGCTCAGACGATCCTCCCGCCTGGCCCCCCAAGTGGCTAGAACCACATGGCTCCACCACCAAGCCCAGTTAATCTTTGGATTTATTTTTTATGGCCGAGGCAAGATCTTGTTCAGATTCCAGGCTGGGTCTCAAACCTACAGGCTCAGGCCATCCACTTGCCTCAGCCTCCAAAGGGCCAGAATGCCAACTGAGCCTCTAAACCCAGCCTGTGGCTGTGGTGTTGGTGGTTGGTATTATTTTCTGAGTTGGAGTCCACTCTCTCACCCATGGTGAAGCACAGGGACCCTTTCTTGCCCACCATAGCCTCCACCAGCTGGGCTACAGCAATCCTCCTGCCGCTGCCTCTGGAGTGGCTGGAACAACCAGCATGCACCACCATGCTTGGATCATTTTGTTGATTTCTTGTAGAGATGAGGTCTCGCCAAGTTGCCCCAGGCTGGTCTTGAACTTGAAAACTCAGGCCATCCTCTCGCCTTGGCCTCCCAAAGATCCAGTGTGACAGGCATGAGCCCTCTGCCCAACCTTCACACCACTATCAGGTCCTGACTGCGAGGTGTGCTTCCTTCAGATGACCTGGGAACCCAGAGAGGGCAGCCAGAATCATCTGCCAAACCTGCTCCAGGGGAGCACCTGGTGCAGGAGCATGTCTCCAACAGGGCTCCCATCACTCTGGCCACCTCAATCCTGAGGGTGAATTCACTCACTTCTCCCAGGTGTCATCTCAGGGAAAGGGAAGGTGTGACTCAAACCACCATGGGAGGGGGCTGGCAGGGCAACTCACACCTGTCTCCTTCACACTCAGAGAGCCTGAGACAGGAAGATGACTGGAGCCCGGGAGCTGATACTAGGCTAGACACCACAGCAAGCCCCAACTCGATGACAATTCAAACCCAGAAAACCTTGACCTGAAGGCAGACCTCAGGCCCACAGTTCAAGACCAGGCAGAAAGTCCAGGATGTCGACAAAATGGAAAGACTGTGATTGCAGCAGTTTGGAAGGGTGAGGCAGAGAGGAAGGCCTGAGTTGGGCAGTTTGAGCACAGCCTGGGCAAGGAAAGGAAAGAAAGAAGGAAAGAAAAAAAAAGAAAGAAAGAAAGAAAGAAAGAAAGAAAGAAAGAAAGAAAGAAAGAAGGAAAGAAAGAAAGAAAATCTAAGTCAGCAAAGAAATCAATTCACCAGCAATCCTTTTGCCCTCAGTTCTTCCCCCCACCCCCACACATGAGGATCCCCCATGTTTGGCAACTTCCAGTCCCAACCCTCCAAAAACATCTGCCCCTGCTTTAGTGCAGGAGTTCCCTAGGATCCCTGGTGGGGATCTGCCAGCTCTCTGCTCAGGGGTGAGAAATGTGCCCCAGGCAGGCCAGCTGTCTGGCTTGGCAATGAGGACCTTATACCAAAAAAGGCTCCTGCTCCAGGTTCTCCCCTGGAGTGGGCTTGACAGACTATTCTGGCTGCCATCTCGGGTCCCAGGTCATCTGAAGGAAGCAGGCCTCACAGTCGGGACCTGAGAGTGTTGTGAAGGCTGGGCTGAGGGCTCACACCTGTCACACTGGCGTTTTGGGAGGCCAAGGCGAGAGGATGGTCTCAGCCTCCAGGTTCGAGACCAGGGGACATTTCTTTCCCCCAGTCCCATTTTTTTCTGGCTCTAAAGCCAGTCGCCCTTTTAATACACTATGCACAGTTGAGAATCTGTGTACGATTCTGATGTTATTGGAGACAGGGTCTGGCTCTGTGGTCCAGGCTGGGGCCTGGGGACACAACCGTCTTATACCACCAGCCTCGAAATTGTGGGCTGGAGTGGCTGGGATGATGGGCAACACGACCCCAGACCCCCTGTCTGGATGAGTATGGAGACGGGGTCTCCTTGCATGGCCTAGGCAGCTCTTGAGTTCCTGGGCTACAGCCATTATCCCAATACGGCCTCCCAAAGCGCGGGGATTCCAGGCTTTGGCCGCTGCACCTGGCCTTCTGATTTGTTATCGACAAAGGATCAAGGCCATGCTTGAGGGCTGAACATTGTCATCCCAATGTGTTGGGAGGCAGACGCCAGCAGCCGGTTCAAGCATGCGGGTCTGAGATGCACCCCAGGCAAAGTGGTGAGACCTCGTCTCTACCCGAAATCCCAAATTAGCAGGGCATTGTGGCAGGCATCTGTGGTTCAGGATCCTCAGAAGGCCAGTTGGGGATGGCTGACTGGAGCCCAGTGGGCCAATGATGGAGTGGCCTGGAGTGAGTCATTGCCCTCCAGCCTGGGCAATGAAGTGAGACTCCAACTCAAGAAAAAAGGAAAGAAAATAAGTGCATTTTTTTTGTTGGAGTCTCACTCTGTCACCCCAGACTGGAGTGCAGTGGCTGCTCCCAACCACTTCAGCCTCGACCTGCTGGGCTCCAATGATCCTTGTGCCTCAACCTTCCAAGTAGCCAGAATTACAGGCATGCACTACCACACCCGGCTGATTTTTTTATTTATTGTAGAGATGAGGTACTGTTGCCCCAGGCAGGTCTCGAACCTGTGGGCTCAGGCAATCCACTCACCTCAGCCTCCCAAAGGTGTGGGATTACAGGCTGAGTCACAGAGCGTGGCTTGCATCTATTTTTGTATGGAGTTTGGATCCTCGTGAACAGAGATCATTGGGGAAGGAGGACGCAACTTTGGACATAGAGTCCCTGAAAGATGGTGAATCAGCAGATAGGTTGTGGCTTTGGGAGGCCGAGGCAGAAGACTGCTGGAGTCTGGGAGTTCGAGACTAGCCTGGGCCATGTAGTGAGACCTCATCGCTCTCTGGAACGCCAACATTTGGGTCACATGTGGTGGCACACACGGTCCCAGCTACACGGGATGCAGTGGGCTCAGTCACAGGGTGTGCCATTGCACCACCCCCGCCAACAGCATGTGCGAGTCCAGGCCAGGCACTGTGGCTCATGACCATCAGTCCTGTGCCCTTGGAGGCCAAGGCGGGAGGCTCGCTGTGTCCCAGGTTGGCATACCAGCCCAGGCAACATGGCCTGACTTCGTCTAGGCAAGTGGTCTCCAAAATCGATTCAGGAGTGATGCCCCCTGTAGCCCCAGCTGCTTGGGGTCAGAGATGGTGGGCCCTCTTGACCCCCTCAGGTCAAGGCCCACTTGACCCCCTCATGATCATGCCTCCACACCCCAGCCTGCCGGACAGAGACCTCGGTGACCAAAAAGTAGCCTTCCATGTGCATCACAATAGGCGTTCATGGCTCCCCAAAGAAAGGTCCATACGGGAATAGCCTAGGCCAACATAGCAAGTAATCATCACTCCCCAGAAGGCCAACACTGGAATTGAGCATGGTGGAGACTGCAGTCCCGGCTACATGGGATGTGGTGGCCCCCATTCCAGGGCATTCCTTTTTGTCACCACCACCGACAGAACATGCGTGTCCAGTTCAGTCACTGTGGCTCATGGCTGTCAGCCCTGCACCCTGGGATGCCAATGTGGGAGGCTGCCAGAGCCCATGGGTTGGAGACCAAGCTGAGTGACATGGCCATAACTTTTCTCAGTGATAGGTTCCCCAAATCAAGTCAGGCATGGTGATACCTGGAGTCCTGGCTGCTTGGGGGCTGAGGGGGGAGGACTTCCTGAGCCCTGCAGGTCAAATCCCTGGGATCCACGAATGTGCCACCATGCCCCAGACTGGCTGACCGAGATTATAGCAACAAAAAAGACACATACCACATGCGTCACAATGGGCATTTACGGCTCCCCAGGAAAAGCTCCATGTGGGTGGGGGATGTTGGAGTGATCTGGAAAGGAAGGGGCTTTCCCACCACCCGAAGGTGACAGGGTGATCAGAATCTGGTCTGACCATGGTGTTGCCAGACTGCCTTGTTCACTCTGTGCTTGAAAGTTGCCCTAGCTTGCGTCCATCCATTCCAAGATGTCACACATGTCTGCTGTGGGGCATGAGTGCGAAAGGTGGATGCAGGTCATCTGGGGTGGGTGGCTGAAGGTGTGGGATGGACATGCCTAGTGGCCACATTTCAAAAGTCCCACAAATGACATGCCGGAAAGTTCCTTTTCCTCTTCAATCACTGAGGGTGACTCCTCATGCTGGGTGGCAGGGGTGGTGGTGGTGGTGATTATTTTTATTTGGAGTCAGAATCCCACTCTGTCCTCCAGGCCGTAGTGCAGGGACATGCTCATGGGCACCACGGACTCCACCAACTGGGCTCAGGTGATCCTCCAGCCTTGGCCCTACTGAGTGGCTCAAACCTCAGTCCTGCGCCATCATACCAGGTTAATCTTTGGATTTATTTTTGGTGGCTGAGACGAGGTCTCACCCAGTGTCCTGGGTTTGTGTCAAACCTGCAGACTTAGGACATCCACACGTCTTGGCCTCCCAAAGGCTGGGATGCTAAGCTAAGACTCTAAGCCCGTCCTGTAGTTGTGGTGGTGGTGGTGATTGGTATTGTTATTCTGAGTCAGAGTCCCACTGTGTCACCCAGGATGGAGGGCAGTGGCCTGCTCTTGACCACTCCAGCTTCCTCCAGCTGGGCACTGGTGATGCACCTGAGTGGCTTGGATGACAGGTGTGTGCCATCACGTTCGGCTCATTTATTTGGCTTCTTGTAGAGATGAGGTCTCACCAGGGTGCCCGGGCTGGTCTTGATCCCGGGGACCAGGCCATCCTCTCGCTTCAGCCTCCCAGAGTGCCATGATGACAGGCATGATTCCCCTGCCTGGCCTCCAAAACAATCTTGGGGCCCCACCCTGAGTCCTCCTGCCTTCTGATAATCTGGGACACCGTAGAGGGTGGCCTAATTCCCCCATCGAGCCCTCTCTGGGGGAGCACTTGCCACAGGGACATGTCTCTGCTGGGGCACCCACTCCTCTGCCTGCCTAGTTCTCCAGGAAGTACGTGCTTGCTTCTCCCAGGGGTTGCCTCAGGGAAAGGGAGGGCATGACTCTCAAAACTTGAGGGGCACATGGACGGCTGGGCCACTCAAGCCAGTCTCAGTACTCAGGGAGGCTGAGGCGGGAAGATGGCTGGAGACTGGGAGCTTGAGACCAGGTTGTACCCCATAGCAAGCACCCACGTTGACCCCAAGCAAAACAGAGAACACCTACAGTGAGGGCAGGTATCGGCAGGAGGATTGCCTCTGGCCCAGAGTTCAAAACGAGGCAGGAACACCAGGTTGTTGACCAAATGGAAAGCCTGTGATTGAAGTAGTTTTAGGGTCCCAGGCTGAGAGAATGGCCCAAGTTGGGCTGTTTGAGATTAGACTGGGCAACCTAGTGAGGAAAGAAAAGAAAGACTTAAAGAAAGAAAGAAAGATAGAATGAAACAAAGAAATTCATTCTCCTGGAAACCTTCTGAGCACAGTCCTTCACTCCCTACACCCCACACATGTAAGGGTCCCCCAACCTAGCACCTTCCAGCCACTACCTCCCCCATGGCTGCCCCTGCTTTGGTGTGGGAGTTCCTGAGGCTCCCTGGCTGGGTTCCTGTTGCCTCTCCTGTCTGTGGTGAGAAATGTGTCCAGGCAGGCCGACCCTCTGACTCAGCAATGAGGACCTTCTGGCACAAAACTCCATCCCTCGCCCCGGGACACTTGCTCTCCCTAAATTCCAACTTTCTTAGCTCTAAAACCAGATGCCTTGTGAACACACCATGCGCAGTTGAGAATCTGTGTACAATTCTGTTGTTTCTGGAGACAGGGTCAGGCTCTGTGGCCATGGCCAGGGCCCAGAGACATGACCATCATTCTCCGCTAGGTTTGAAATTACAGGCTTCGTCCATTCTCCACCTCAGCCTCCAGAGTGGCACCTCGACCCCAGATCCCCTGTTTGGATGGGTGTGGAAATGATATCTCCCTGTGTGACCCAGGCTGACCTTGAGCTCTTGGGCTCCAGCCATCCTCCCGCCTCAGCCTCCAAGAGTGCTGGAATTCCATGCATTGAATGCCATGCCAAGCCTTCTGGTTCATTTTCTAGGAAGGATCGAGACCAGGCCCGGGTGCTCAGCCTTGTCATCCCAGCACTTTGGAAGACTGAGAGCAGCGGCCAGTCCAAGCCCATGGGCCAAGACCCACCTGGTCACCTCAGGGAGACCTCATCTCTACACTCCATCTCAAGTTAGCCAGGTGTGGTGGTGCACGCCTGTAGTACCAACTCCTCAGAATTCTAGGAAAAGACTACCTGGAGTCCTGCAGGCAGATGCTGCAGTGGCGGGGAGTGAGTCACCGCCCTCAGCCTGGGTGACGGAATGAGACTCTTATTCAAATAAATAAAGGAAAAAAGGGAAAAAAAGAACATCCATTTGTGTATGGAGTTGCGATCATCGTGAATAGACAGATCATTTGGGAAGAAGGACCCAGCCTTGGGCCTAGAGTTCACAAAAGACAATAGATTGGCAGACAATCAGGCTGTGGCTTTGGGAGACTGAAGCAGGGGAACCTTGGAGCTTGAGACCACCTGGGCCACATAGCGAGATCTCGTTGCTCCCCGGAACACAAACACTGGAGTCATGTGTGGTGGCACACACAATCCCGGCTACACAGGATGTGATGGGCTCTGTCCTGGGTCCTTCCTTTGCATCAGCCCCACCAACAGAGCTTGTAAGTCCAGGCTGAGCACCCTAGCCAATGGCCATCAGTCCTGTGCCCTCTGAGGATGAGGCGGGAGGCTGCCTGTGCGTAGGGGTCCAAGGCCAACCTGTGTGATGTGGCCAGAACTTGTCTTGGTGAGAGGTATCCAAAATCAAGTCAGGCGTGGTGGCCCCCGTAGTCCTAGCTGCTCAGGGGCTGAGGCAGGAGGACCAGCTAAGATCCACATGTCGAGGCCCTAGGAAGCACAATCATGGTGCCACTACCCAGGTGGGCTGGCACAGACACCAGCAAATAAAAAGAGACCCCCCACATGTGTCAAAATTAGCATCCATAGCTCCCCAGGGAGAGGTCCGCATGGTAGGAAGATGATGGAGTGATCAAGAGAGGAAGTGACCCTCTCCCCCCACACAAAGGTGACAGATCAGACAACCGGAACCTGGGCTGGCTGTGGTGTTGCCAGTCCTCCTTGAAAGCACTGCGCCGACGTCTGCCCTAACTCGAAGCTGTCTGTTCCATGAGTTCACAGGTGTCTTTTCTGTGGGGCATGTGTGTGGAGGTTGTAGACACACCTTCTGGGACTCATGGCCAAATGTGTGGAACAGAAATACCAGGTGGTGACCTTTGAAACCTTCCACGAACGACAGACATTAAAGTGCCTTTTCCTCTCCCATCCCTGAAGGTGAGTCCATGTGCTGGGTGGCAGGGGTGTTTGTGTTGGTGGTATTGGTGATTACTACTATTTGAATCAGAATCCCACTCTGTTGCCCAGGCTGGAGTGCAGGGACATGCTCACAGCCATCGCAGACTCCACCAGTCAGGCTCTGGAGATCCTCCTGCCTCTGCCCCCCTAGTGACTGGAACCACAGGCCTACACCAACACACCCGGATAATATTTGGATTTATTTTTGATGGCCAAGACAAAGGTTCACCCAGTGTCCCAAGCTGGTCTTGAACTCACAGGCTTAGGCCGTCCACTCGCCTTGGACTTTGATGGGCTGGAAAGCCATGCTGAGCCCCTGAGCCTGGGCTGTGGTTGTGGTGGTGGTGGTTGGGATTATTACTTTGAGTTGGAGTCCTGCTGTGTCCCCCAGGCTGGAGTGCAGTGGTATGCTGTTGGCTACCTCAGCGACAACCAGCTGGACTATGGCAATCCTCCTGCTGCAGTGTCCCGAGTAGCCCAAACAAAAGGCATGTGCCACCATGCTCAGCTTATTTTGTTGGTTTCATATAGAGACGAGGTCTCATCAAGCTGCCCAGGCTGTTTGTGAACCTGGGGACTCAGGCTATCCTCATGCTTCAGCATCTCAAATTGCTGGGGTGAGAGGCATGAGACACTGCAACCATCCTTCCCATGTCAGTCAAGTCCCCACCACCTATTCTGCTCCTTTCAGACCATCCCAGAAAAGGATTGGGCAGCCGGAGTTGTCTGCCGATTCCACCCCAGGGGAGCGCCTGGTGCAGTGGCATATGTCTGCCAGGTGCCCACCCATCTGTCTGCCTAATTCCCAGGGGGGATCCACTCACTTCTCTGAGTGGTCGCCTTGGGGAAAGTGAGGTCATAACTCAATCTTTTGGGGGTGTGGGGATGGCTGGGCAACTCAAGCCTGTCTCCTCAGTACTCAGGGAGGCCGAAACGGGCAGATGACCAGAGCCCGGGTGCTCAAGACCAGGCTTGACACCATAGCAAGCCCCCACCTCAACCCCAAGCATAACCCAGCCTTCAGCATGAGAATAGACTCCAGCCTAGAGTTCAAGACCAGGCAGGAAGACCAGAATGTCAACCAAATGGAAAACCTGTGATTGCAGCAGTTTGGGAGGCCCAGGCCGAGAGGCTGCCCCGAATTGGGTGGTTTGAGAGCAGCCTTGTCAAACTAGTGATGAAAAACAAGAAAGATAGAAGGAAAGGAAGCAAGAAGAAAGTAAGGGAAGAAGGAAGAAAGGGAGGCAGGAAGGAAGGAAGGAAGGAAGGAAGGAAGGAAGGAAGGAAGGAAGGAAGGAAGAAAGAAAGAAAGAAAGAAAGAAAGAAAGAAAGAAAGAAAGAAAGAAAGAAGAAAATCCAAGCCAGGCTTGGTGGCTCAGGCTGTAATCCCATGCCTTGTAAGCCTGAAGTGAGTGGATTGCCTGAGCCCATCGGTTCGAGACCCACCTTGGTAACATGGTGAGACCTCATCTCTACAATAAATCAAAAATTTAGGTGGGCATGGTAGCACACACCTATAGTTCCAGTTACTTGGAAGGCTGAGGTAGAAGGGTCACTGGAGCCCAGCAGGTTGAGGCTGCAGAGGCCACTAGCAGCCACTGCACTCCAATCTGGGTGACAGAGTAAGACTCCCACTCAAAAATAAGAGAAAGAAATTCATTCTCCTGCAAACCATCTGCCCTGAGTCCTCCCCCTCGGCCCCCCCACGATCCTAACTTGGGAGTTAGGGTCTCCCAAGTTTCTCACCTTCCAGCCCAAAACCCCCCAATGCCTGCCCCCGCTTTGGTGCAGGAGTTCCCGAGGATCCCTGGCCGGGTTCCTGCTTGCTCTCCTCTCTGAGGTTAGAAATGTTCCCCAGGCAGACAGGCCCTCCGACTCAGCAAAGAGGACCTTTCGTGAAGGAATCCTGGGGATATCCCTCACACAGGGACATTTCCTCACCCTGTCCCATTTTTTTCTGGCTCCAAAGCCAGTTGCCATTTAAACAAAACACGCACAGTTGAGAATCTGTGTATAATTCTAATGTTTTGGAGACAGGGTCTGGCTCTGTGGCCAAGGCCAGGGCTAGGGAACACAACCATCGTTCTCTGCCAGCTTCGAAATTGTGGGACCCAGCGATCCTCCTGCCTCAGCTACCAGAGTGGCTGGGAGGACAAACACCTCGACCGCAGGCCCCCTGTTTGGATGGGTGCAAAGAAGAGGTCTCCCTGCCCGGCCCAGTCTGGCTTTGAGCAACTGGATTCCAGCCATCCTCCTGCCTCAGTCTCCCAGATTGCTGGGATTCCAGGTGTGGGACTCCTCACCAGGCCTTCTGGTTCATTTTTGATGAAAGATCGAGAATGGGCTCAGGCGCTCAGCCTCATTATCCCAGTGCTTTGGGAGACTGAGTCCAGTGGCCAGCTTGTGGCTGTAGGCAGATACCTGCTCAGGCACCTCAACAAGACCTCGTCTCTACCCTCCATCCCAACTGTGCTGGATGTGTTGGCACATGCCTGTCATTCTGGCTCATTGGAAGAACAGGGAAAGGCTCGCTGGAGTCTGGAGGACCGAAGTTGCAGTGTCTGGGAGTAATCCACTACCCTCAACCTGGGCAGTGGCATGAGACTCTGACTCAAAGGAAAAAAGGAAAAAAGGAAACAAAGAAGAGTATCCGTTTGTGTATTGAGATGGGATCATCATGAACAGACAGGGGTTACTTGGGAAGAAAGCCCCAACCTTGGTCCTAGAGTTGCCAAAAGATAGTGGATTGGCAGACTGTGGCTTTGGGAGGCTGAGGTGGGGGAATGCTGGAGCCTAGGAGCTCAAGACCAGCTTGGACCAAGTAGCGAGACCTCATTGATCCCCCCAACACAAACAATGGAGTTGTGAGTGGTGGCGCCAATGGTGTCAGCTACATAGGATGCGGTGGCCTCCATCACAGGGTGTGCCTTTGCATCACCCTCTCTGACAGCATGTGCAAGTCCAGGCTGGGCACAGTGGCTCATGGCCATCACACCTGTGCCCAGGAAAGCTGAGGTGGGTGGCTACCTGAGCCCAGGAGTCAGAAACCAGAGTGGGCAACTTGGCCAGAACTAGTATTGGTGAGAGGCCCCCAAAATCGTGTCAGACATGGTGGCCCCAGGAGTCCTGGCTGTTTAGGGCCGAGGTGGGAGGACTGTCTGAGCTTCTCAGTTTGAGGCCCTGGGAGATGCTATCATGCCGCCACACCCCAGCCCCACCAACGAACACTGCGGTGACAAAAAAGACACCTCCCACATGTGTCACGATGGGCATCCATGGCTCCCCAGGGAAACATCTGCGAGAGTGGGGAATGATCCAGTGATCTGGAGAGCAAGGAGACTTCCCCCCACCCGAAGTTGGCAGATTTGCGACCGAAACCTGGGCTTTTCCCAGCATTGCCAGACCACCTTGATCGCTCTGTACCCAATGGCTGCCCTAGGTCAGGACCATCTACTGTGTGAGCTCACACAAGTCTTTGCCGTGAGGTACGAGTGTGGAGGGTGGAGGCATGCCCTTCTGGGAGGCGTGGTCAAAGGCATGGAATGGATGTGCCCCGGTGGCCCCTTTTGAAACCTTTCACGGATTACAAGTGGGAAAGTGCCTTTTCCTCTCCTATCCCTGAGGGTGACTCCTCGACCTGTGTGGCAGGGGAGTAGGTGGTGTTGGTTGTGGTGATCATTATTATTTGGAGTCAGAATCCTGCTTTGTTAACCAGGCTGGAGCACAGGGTCATGCTAACTGCTACTGTGGACTCCAACTGCTGGGCTCAGGTATTGCTCCCTCCTTGGCCCCCCAAGTGTCTGGAACCACAGGCCTGTGCCACCACACCCAGCTAATATTTGGATTTATTTTTGATGCCCGAGACAAGGTCTCACCCAGTGTCCCGGACTGGTCTCAAAATCACAGGCTTAGGCCATCCACTTGCTTCAAACACCAAAGGGCCAGAATGGCAGGTTGAGCCCTGAGCCAAGCCTGTGGTTGTGGTGGTCATGGTTGGCATTATTATTCTGAGTCACAGTCCTGCTCAGTCACCCAGCCTGGAGTGCAGGGACCTGCTCTCAGCCACCTCGGCCTCCATTGTCTGGACTCTGGCAATCCTTCAGCCATGTCCTCCAGAGTGACCCAAACAACTGGTGTGTGCCACCCTGGTCTCATTTTGTTGATTTCTTGTAGACACCAGGTCTCAGTAGGTGCCCAGTCTGTTGCAATACCATGGGCTCAGGCCATCCTCTCACTTTTGCACCCCAAAGCACCAGGTGACAGGTGTGATCCCCCACACCTGGCATTCACACCCCTCTCAGGGCCCCAACGCCAGGAATGCTCTCTTCAGATGACCCAGGACCCCCAGAGGGAAATTGGAAATGCCCACCAAGCCTGCCCGAGTGAGAGCCTGGCTCAGGGGCATGTCACCACCAGGCACCCACGACTCCACCGATCTCGTTCCCAGGATAGACCTGCTCTCTTCTCCCAGGGACCACCGCGGGGAAAGGGAGGGCATGGCTCTCAAAGCGTTGGGGTGGTGGGGCTGGCTGAGAGAATCACGCCTGTCTCCTCTGCACTCAGGGTAGGCCAAGACAGGAAGATGACCGGAGCCCAGAGCTGAGACCATGCTGGACACAATAGCACACCCCCACCACGACCCCAAGCAAAACCCAAAATATCTTGGTTGACAGCAGGACTTGGCGAGAGGATTGCCTCAAACCCTGAGTTAAAGCCAGGCAGGAAGACCAGGATGTCAAACAAATGGAAAGCCTGTTATCACAGCAGTTTGGGAGGCCAAGGCTGAGAGGAAGACATGAATTTGGTGGGTTTAGAGCAGCCAGGGCTACCTGGTGAGGAAACAAAAGAGAGAAAGAGGAAACGAACAAAAGAAACAAAGAAAGAAACAAGAAAGAAAAAAAGAAAGAGCTTCCATGTCAAAAAATAAATTCATTTACCTGCAAACCTTCTGCCCTCAGTCCTTCCACCCTTGGCCAATCCCACATAGGAGAGTCCCACAAGCTTGGTCCCTTCAGCCCAACCACCCCCCAATGGCTATCCCACTTTGGTGTGGGAGTTCCAGAGGCTCCCTGACTGGGTTTCTGCCAGCTCTCCTCTCCTAAGGGAGAAATGTGCCCCAGGTAAGTCAGCCATCTGACTCAACAATGAGGACCTTATGCCAAGAAAGGCCAGGGACACATCCTTCACCCGGAGACATTTATTCCCTCCAAGTCCCATTTTTTCTGGCTCTAAAGCCAGTCACCCTTTGAACACCCTACGTGCTGTTGAGAATCTGTTTATGATTCTGATGATTTTGGGGACAGAGTCTGACTCTGCCCAGGCTGGGGTCTGGGGATGCAACCCTAGTTCATGGCCAACCTTGAAATCACAGGCTTCAGTGGTCCTCTTGCCTAAGCCTCTGGAGTGTCCGGGATGATGGGCACAACAACCCCAGACCCCTTGTTTGGATGGGTGCAGAGATGGGATCTCCATGCATGGTCCATGCTGGCCTTGAGCTTCCTGGCTACAGCCATCTTCCAATTCAGCCTCCAAGAGTGCTGGGATTCCAGGCGTGGTTTGCTGTATCCAGCCTTCTGGTTCATTTTTGACGAATGATCAAAACCGTGCTTGGGGGCCCAATCACTTTATCCCAGCATGTTGGGGGCCGAGGCCAGTAGCTGGTCTGAGTCAGTGGGCCCAAGCAATGTCCAGGCAACTTGGCAAGACCTTGTCTATACACTCCATCCCAAATAAACCAGGTGTTGTGGTGCATGCCTGTCGGTCCAGCTTCTTGGAAGGCCTGTGGGGGACAGCTCACCAGAGCCTGACGAGCTGAGGTTGTGGTGGTTGGGAACAAACCACCGACCTCCAGCCTGGGTGAGGAGTGAGACTCCAACACACACAACAAAAAATAAAAGGAAAGAAAAGAAGAGCATCCATTTGTGTAAGGAGTTGGGATCGTTGTGAACAGAGTTCATGGGGGAAGGAGGTTGCAGCCTTAGTCATAGAGTTCCTTAAAGATGGTTGATTGGCAATTGGGCTGTGACTTTGGGATGCTGAGGTGGGGGACTGCTGGAGCTCAGGAGTTCGAGACCAGTCTGGGTCATGTAGGGAGACCTCGTGACTCCCCGGAACTCAAACACTTCAGTCGTCCATAGTGGTGCTCATGGACCCAGCTACACAGGATGTGGCAACCTCCATCCCGGGATCTGTCTTAGTGTCACTTTCACTGACAGCATGTGCAAGTTCAGGCCGGGCACCATGGTTCATGACTGTCACACTCGTGCCCTGGGAGGCAGCAGCGGGAGGCAACCTGAGTCCAGGGTTCAGAGAACAGGCTAGGTGATGTGACCAGTTGTAGTCTCAGTGAGAGGTCCCCGAAATTGAGTCAGACATGGTGGCCTACGGAGTCCTGGCTGCTTTTGCTTGAGGCAAAAGGACTGCCTGAGCCCCTCAGGTCGAGGCCCCAGGAACCACCATCGTGCTGACGCACCCCAGCCCTGCTGATGGAGACTCCAGAGAAAAAAGACGCCTCCCATGTGCGTCATGATGTGAGTCCACTGCTCCCCAGTGAAACTTCCGTGTGGATGGGGGCGATGGAGTGATTGAGAGAGGAAGGGGCCCTCCCCCCACCTGAAGTTGGTAGACAGGATGACCAGAACATGGGCTGTCACTGGCATTGCCAGATCGCTCTGTACCCAATGGCTGCCATAGCTTGGGGCTCTCTGTTCTGTGAGCTCATATGCATCTTCTCCATGGGGCATGAGTGTTGAGGGTGAAGGCAGGCCTTATGGGCTGCATGGATGAAGGCATGGAATGGACGTGCCCGGTGGCCAACTTTGAAACCTCCCATGAACGACAGGCAGGAAAGTACATTTTCCTCTCCCACCTGAGGGTCATTCCTCGTGCTGGGTGGCCAGGGTTGTGGTGATGGCAGTGGTGGTGATTATTCTTATTTGGAGTCAGAATTTCACACTGTCATGCAGGTCGGATTGCAGGGCCAGGCTCACGGCCACCATGGACTCCACATGACAGTCTCAGATGATCCTCCCACATCAGCTCCCCGAGTGTCTGGATCCACAGTCCTGCATCACCATGTCCGGGTAATCCTTGGTTTTATTTTTGATGCCCCAGAGAAGGTCTCACTCAGTGTCCCGGGCTGGTCTCAATCCCACAGTCTCAGGCTGACCACTCCCATCGGCTTACAACGGGCCAGCTAGTAAGTGTGCACCCCTGAGCCCAGGCTGTGGTTGTGGGAGTGGTTGGTATTTTTACTCTGATTCAGAGTCCTGTCCTTCCACCCAGAACAGATCACAGGGTCCCACTCTCAACCACCATGGCCTCCACCTACTGGTCTCTGGCAATCCTCCAACCGTGGTCTCCTAAATGGCTGGAACGACATGTGTACATCACCATGCTCGGCTCATTTTGTTGGTTTCTTGTAGAGAAGAGGTCCAGCCAAGGTGCCCAAGATGGTCTCGAACATGGGGGCTCAGGCCATTCTCTTGACTCTGCCTCACAAAGCATCACTGTGACAGATGTGAGCCTCAATGCCGGCCTTCACAACACTCTTGGCAACCCACCACAATGACTGCTCCCTTTAGACAACCTGGGACCCTGGAGAGGGCAGCTGGAATTGCCCACCAAGCCCACAATGGCAAAGTGCATGGGACAGGGACATGTTTTTGCTTGGGCAGCCACCCCTCAGCCTGCCTTGTTCTCCAGGGTGGACCTGGTGGCTCCTCCCAGGGACTGCCTCAGGGAAAGGGAGGGCATAACTCTCAAACCTTGATGGGGTGCTCAGGTAACTCACACCTGTCTCCTCTGCACTTGGGGAGGCCAAGATGGGAAGATAGCCAGAGCCCAGGAGCTGGTACCAGGCAGGACCATAGAAAGGCCCCATCTCGACACCAAGAAAAACCCAGAAAACATTGAGTGAGGGGAGATCTTTTGGAAGGATCACCTCAGATTCAGAGTTCAACACCAGTCAGAAAGATCAGGATGTCAACCAAATGGAAAGCCTGTGATTGCAGCAGTTTGGGGGTCTGAAGTTTAGAGGAAGGTCCGAGTTGGGCAGTTTGAGAGCATCCAGGCTACGTAGTGAAGAAACAAAACAGAGAGAAAGGAAAAGAAAGAAATCCATTCTCCTGCAAACCTTCTGCCCTCTGTCCTTCCCCCCCACCCCAGCCATATGTGAGGGTCCCCCAAGCTTGGCACCTTCCAGCCCCAAATCCCCCAATGGCTGCCTCTGCTTTGGTGTGGGAGTTCCCGGATTAGTGCTGGCTCTTCTCTCCAAGGTGAGAAATGTGTCCCAGTCAGGCTGACCCTCCCACTCAGCAGCAAGGAACTTCCACCAAGAAAGGCCAGGGAAACATCCCTCACCAGGGGAAATTTCTTCCCCCCAAACCCAGGTTTCCTGGCTCTAAAGCCAGTCTCCCTATGAACACACCATGTGCACTTGAGAATCTGTGTATGATTCTGATGTTTTTGGAGACAAGGTAGCCTCTGCGTCCCAGGAGGTGCCCAGGGTTAAGACCGCCATTCACTGCCAGCCTGAAAATTGCGGGCTCCACCTATCCTGGTGGAGTGGCCAGGATGGATGGTCAACTTGACAGCAGACCCAGTTTGGATGGGTGAGAAGATGTTGTCTCCCTACACTGCCAGGGCTGGTCTTGGGCTCCTGGGCTCCAGTCATACTCCCACCTTGGCCACCCAGAGTGCTGGGCTTCCAGGCAAGGTACGCCACACCAGGCCTTCTGTTTTTTTTGTTTGTTTTTTTTTGTTTTGGTGAAGGATCGAGGGTGGGCTCAGGTGTTCAACCTTGTTATTCCAGCACTTTGGGAGACCGAGGCCAGTGGCGAGCCTGCGTCTGTGGGCTGAGATCCGCCTGTGCACCTCAGTGAGATTTTGTCTCTACACTCCATCCCAAATGAGCTGGGCGTGGTGGCATGTGCCTGTCATTGTGGCTCCTCAGAAGGCCAGGGAAAGGCTCGCCAGAGTCCGGCAGGCTGAGGCTGTGGTGGTCAGGAGTGGGAAACTGCCATCCAGCCTGGACTACAGAGTGAGATTCTGACTCAAAGAAAAAAGGAGAAAAGGGAAGAGAAGAAGAGCATCCATTTGTGTATCAAGTTGGGATCATAGTGAACAGACAGAGATCTTTTGGGAAGGAGGCTGCAACATTGGGCCTAGAGTTCCCAAAAGATGGTGGATCAGCAGACAACTGGTCTGTGGCTTTGTGAGGCCAAGGCAGGGACCAATGGAGCATGAAAGTTTGAGGCCAGCCTGGGTCACATAATGAGAACTCGTTGCTCCTTGGAATGCAAACACTGGAGTTGTGCATGGTGGTGCCTACGGTCCCAGCTACACAGAAAGCAGTGGACTCTGACCCAGGGTGTGCCTTTGTGTAGCCCTCACCATCAGCAAGTGTGAGCCCAGGCTGGGCACCATGACTCATAGACATCAGACCCGCACACTGGTAGGCTGATGTGCAAGACTGCCTGAGTCCCAGGTTCAGAGACCAGGCTGGGCGACATGGCCAGAAGTAGTCTCGGTGAGATGTCCCCAAAATAGAATCAAGTGTGGTGGCCCCTGAAGTCCCAGCTCCTTGGGAGTTGAGGCAGGAAGACAGCCTGAGCCCCAGAGGTTGAAGCACCAGGAGCCACAATCATGCCACTGCACTCCAGCCCTGCCGACAGAGACTTTGGCAACAAAAAATACACCACCCATGTGTATCACGATGGGCATTCAGGGCTCCCCAGGGAAACTTGCACATGGGCAGGAGACGATTGATAGATCTGGAGAGGAAGGGGTCCTCCCCACACTCAAAGTTGGCAGACTGGGCTACCAGCACCTGGGCTGGCCCAAGTTTTGCTGTATCGCCTTGCTCACTCTGTGCCTGATGGTGGCCCTAGATCAGGGACGTCTGTTCAGTAAGCTGACACACGTCTTTGTCATGGGGCACGAGTGTGGAGCATGGAGGCCGACCATCTGTGGAACATGTCCAAAAGTGTGAGACAGACATGCCTGATGGCCACTTTTGAAACCTCCCACTATGACAGACCTGAAAGTGCCTTTTCCTCCTCCATCCCTCAGGGTGACTCCTCGCACTGGGTAGCAAGGATGGTTTTGGTGGTGGTGGTGGTTATTATTATTTGGAGTTGGAATCCTGCTCTGTCCCCCAGGCCAGAGCACAGGGGCATGCAAACAGCCACCACAGACTCCATCTGCCAGACTTAGGTGATTCTCTTGCCTCATCCTGCTGAATGTCTAGAACTACAGGCCTGCACAACCATGAGCAGCTAACCTTTGTATTTATTTTTGATGACCGAGATGACATCTTGCCCCACATCCTGGGGTTGGTGTCGAACCCACAGGCTCAGACCACCCACACACTTGACAATGGTAGGGTTGGGATGCCATACTGAGCCCCGAGGCCAGCCTGTGGTGTGGTGTTGGTGGCAGTTGGCATTATTATTCTAAGTCAGTGTCCTGCTCTGTCGCCCAAGCCAGAGGGCAGAGGTCCACTTTTGGCCACCATAGTTTCCACTAGCAGGCCTCTGGTGATCCTCCCCCCCCACAGCCTCCTGATTGAATGGAATGACAGGTGCACGCCACAATGCTTGGATCATTTTTTTGCCTTTTTGTAGAGATGAGGTCTCGCTAAGTTGCCCAGATTGGTTTCAAACCCAGGGGCTAAGTCCATTCTGTCACCTCAGTCTCCCAGAACGTCCGGTTGACAGGCCTGAGCCCGTCTGCCCCCCTTCACACCCCTCTCAGGACCCACCATAAGGACCGCTCCCTTCTGGTGACCCAGAATCCCGGAGAATGTGGCCACAGTCGCACACCAAGCCCTCCCCTGGGGGAGGACCTGAGGAAGGGGTGTGTTCCTGCCAAGGTGCCAAACCTCCACCTGCCTTTTCCCCCAGGTTGGATCTGCTCATCCCTCTCAAGGGCCACCTCAGGGAAAGGAAGGACATGATTCTTAAACCATGGGGAAAGCAGGGAGAGCCTGATGACACACATCTGTCTCATCACTCTGGGATGCTGAGATGGCAAGATTGCCAGAGCCCAGGATCTTGAGACCTAGCTGGACATCATAGCATGCCCCAACAGTGACCCCAAGCAAAACATAGAAAACCTTGGGTAAGGGCAGGCTTTGGTGAGAGGATCACCTCTGACCCAGAGTTCAAGACCAGGCAGGAAGACCAGGATGTCTACCAAATGGAAAACCTGTGTTCGCTGCAGTTTGGGAGACCAAGGACAAGAGGATGTCCCAAGTTGGACAGTTTGAGAGTAACCTGGACAACTTAGTGAGGAAAGAAAAGAAAAGAAAAGGAAAGGAAAGGAAAGGAAAGGAAAGGAAAGAAAAGAAAGAAAAGAAAGTATGAACGATAGAAAGAAAGGAAGAAAGGAAGAAAGATAGACATAAAGAAAATCTAAGTCAACAAAGAAATGCTTTCATCTGAAAACCATCTGCCCTCAATCCTTCCCCCTCCCACAGACGAGGGTCCCCCAAGCTCGGCACCTTACAGCCACAAACCCCCCAATGGTTGCCCCTGCTTATGTGCAGGTGTTCCAGAGACTCCCTGGCCAGGTTTCTCTGCTGACTCTTCTCTCTGAGGTGAGAATTGTGACCCAGGCAGGCCAGTCTTCTGACTTGACAATGAGGACGTTATGCCAAGAAAGACCAGGGACACATCCCTCACCTGGGGACATTACTTCCCCCCACGTCCCATTTGTCCTGGCTCTAAAGTCAGTCATCCTTTTAACACACCATGCACAGTTGAGAATCTGTGTATGATTCTGATGTTTTTGGAGACAGGGTCTGTCTCTGTAGCCCAGGCTGGGGCCCGGGGACATGACCATCATTCACCACCAGCCTCAAGATCGTGGGCTCTGGTGACCCTCCAACCTCAGCCTCTGGAGTGGCCAGGACAATGGACACCATGTCCTCACAACCCCTGTTTGAATGGGTGTGGAGACAGGGTCTCCCTGTGAGGCCCAAGTTGGCCTTGAGCATATGGGCTGTAGCCATCCTCACGATTTGGCCTCCCAGAGCACTGGGATTCCAGGCATGGGCCGCTGCAACTGGCCTTCTGGTTCTTTTTTGATGAATGATCGAAGCCAGGCTCAGGGGCTCAACCTAATCATCCCAGCGCTTTGGGAGGCTTAGGCCAGCAGCTGGTCTGAGCCTGCAGGCCCAAGACACAAACAGGCAACTTGGCAAGACCTCGTCTCTACCTCCATCCCAAATGAGCCGGGTGTGGTTGTATGTGCCAGTCATTCTGGCTCCTCGGAAGGCCAGTGGGGAAGAATCGCCAGAGTCCTGCAGGCCAAGGCTGTGGTGCCTGGGAGAGAGCCACTGCCGTCCAGCCTGGACGATGGAGTGAGACTCCAACTCAAAAAATAAAATAAAATAAAAGGAAAGAAGAGAAGAGCACCCATTTGTGTATCAAGTTGGGATCATCATATACAGACAGAAATCACTGGGGAAGGATGCCGAAACCTTGGGCATTGAGTTCCCAGAAGATGGTGGATCAGCAGACAATTGGGCTGTGGCTTTGGGAGGCCGAGGTGGGGGATCACTGGAGCCCGGGAGTTTGAGATCAGCCTGGGTCAGGTAGCAAGACCTCATCACTAGCCAGAACACAAATGTTCAAGTTGCCTTTGGTGGCACACAGGATCCCAGCTAAACAGAATGCAGTGACCTCTGTCCCAGGGCGTGCCTTTGTGTTGCCCCCTCTGACAGCACATGCAAGTCCAGGCCAGGCATCATGGCTTACCGCTGTCAGCTGCACTCCATTGGAGGACACGGCGGGAGACTACTTGAGCCCAGGGGTCAGTGACCAGCCCAGATGATGTTGCCAGACCTCGTCTGGGTGAGAGATTCCCAAAATAGAGTCAGGTGTATTATACCCGGTAGTCCTGGCTGCTCAGGGGCTGAGGCAGGAGGACCAACTGAGCCCCAGTGGTCGAGGCTCTGAAGCCACGATCCTGTCTCCATGCCCCAACACAGTGATGGAGACTCCAATGACAAAAAAAGACACCCCCCATGTGCATCATGATGGGTGACTTCGACTCCCCAGTTAAAGTTCTGCATTGGCGGTTGACAAATGAGGTATCGAGAGACAAAGAGGCTCTTCCTCAGCCTGAAGGTTGCTGACTGGGTTACTGAAACATGCGCTGGCCGTGAAGTAGCTGGACTGTCTTGATCACTCTGCCAACAACTGTCCTAACTCATAGCTGTCTGTTTCATGAGTCCGTTTCGTGTGTCTGTTTCATGTGTCTTTGCCGTGGGGCACGCGTGTGGAGGATGGAGTCAGGCTTTCTGGTGCCCGTGGTCAAAGGCACAGGATGGATGCACTGGTGGCCACCTTTGAAGCCTCCTGAAAATGACAGTCCACAAATTGCCTTTTCTCTCCCATCCCTGATTGTGACTTCTCACGCTGGATGCCAGGGGTGATGATGGTGGTGGTGGTGGTGATTATTATTATTTGTTATCAGAATCCAGCTCTGTCACCCAGGCCAGAGTACAAGGTCATGCTCATGGCCACTGTGGACTCCACCTGCCGGGCTCAGACTATCCTCCCACCTTTGCCCCCCAAGTGGTTGGAACCACAGGCCTATGCCACAATGCCCAGCTACTCTTCGATTTATTATTGATGACCAAGATGTGGTCTCACCCTGTGTCCCATGATGGTGTTGAACCTGCAGGTTCAGGCTGTCCACTCACCTGGGCCTCTGAAGGGTTAGGATGCCAGGCTGATGCCCTCAGCCTGGCCAGTTGTGGTGGTGGTGTTGATAGGTATTATTTTTCTGAGTTGGAGTTCTCTTTCACCCAGGCTGTAGCACAGGGGTCCACCTTCTGACACCGTGGTCTCAACCGAATGGGCTTTGGTGATCCTCCCACTGCAGCCTCCAGAGTGGCTGAAGGGCAGGCATGCACCAACACACTTGCCTCACTTTGGGCTTCTTGTAGAAAAGAGGTCTAGTCAAGTTGCCTGTGCTAGTCTTGAACATGGGGGCTCAGGCTATCCTCTCACTTCAGCCTTTCAGATGGCTGGGATGACAGGTGTGAGCACCTGCACCTGGCCTCCACACACCTCTCAGGCCCCCACCATGAGGTCTGCTAACTTCCGACGATCCAGGACCCCAGTGAGGAAGGGTGGCATCCCCAGCCAAGCTCTTCATGGGGGAAGTGCCTGGCTCAGGTGTGTATGCCCACCAGGATGCCCACCCCTCCTCCCACCTCATTCCCAAGGGTGGACCCACTCACTCCACTGAGGGGCTGTCTCTGGGAAAGGGAGGCTGAGACTCTCAAAAGTTCAGGTGGGTGGAGACTACCAGGCAATTCACCCATGTCTCCTTGGCACTCGGGGAGGCTGAAACGAGAAAACAGCCAGAGTCCAGGAACACGAGACCAGGCTGGACAAAATAGGAAGTCCTCACCTAGACCCCAAACAAAAGTCAGAAAACCTTGGTTAAGGAAAGGCCTTTGTGGGAGGATACCCTCCAGCACAGAGTTCAAGACCAGGTAGAAACACCAGGATTGACCAAATGGAAAGCCTGTGATTGCAGCAGTTTGGGAGGCCAAGGCTGAGAGGGTGGCCGCAGTTGTGCAATTTGAGTGCAGCCTGAGCAACCTAGCGAGGAAGGAAAAGATAAGTAAGAAAGAAAGAAAGAAAGAAAGAAAGAAAGAAAGAAAGAAAGAAAGAAAGAAAGAGAGAGAAAGAAAGAGAAAGAAGGAAGGAAGGAAGGAAAGACAGAAAGAAAGAAAGAAAGAAATTAAGAAAGAAAGACAGAAAGAAAGAAAGAGAAGGAAGGAAGGAAGGAAGAAGGAAGGAAGGAAGGAAGGAAGGAAGGAAGGAAGGAAGGAAGGAAGGAAGGAAGGAAAGAAAGAAAGAACATAAGAAAGGAAAAAATGAAGCAAGCAAGCAAGAAAGAAATCCATTCTCCTGCAAACATTATGCACTCAGTCCTTCCCCCTCTCCATCCAACAAGTGAGGGTCCCCCAAGCCCAGCACTTTACAGCCCTAACCCCCACCTAGTGGCTTCCCCCTCTTTGGAGCAAGAGTTCCCAGCCTCCCTGGCCGGATTCCTGCCGGCTCTCCTCTCCAAGGTTAGAAATGTGCCCCAGGCAGGTTGACCCTGCAACTTGGCAACAAGGCACCTTCCACCAAGAAAGGCCAGGGACAGATTCCTCAATCGGGGACATTTCTTCCTCCACAATCCCATTATTCCTGATTTAAAGTCAGTTGGTCTGTGAACACACTATATGCAGTTTAGAATCTGTGTACGATTCTGATGATTCTGGAGACAGGGTCTGCCTCTGTGGCCCACCCTGGTGCCCATGGTCATGACCATGTTTCATTGTCTTACTCAGATTCACAGGCTCTGGTGATCCTCCCACTTCAGCCTCCAGAGTGGCTGGGGATGATGGGACCCTTGAACCCAGACTCCCTGATTAGATGGGGGTAGAGATGTTGTCTCCCTGCATGACCCGGGCTGAATGGCTTCCTGCATAGTTCCAGGCATCCTTCTGTCTCAGACTCCCAGAGTACTGGAATTCCAGGTGAGGGCTGCTGCACAAGGCATTCTGGTTTGATGAAGGATCGAAGCCAGGCTCGAGGGCTCAGCCTTGTCTTCCCAGCTCTTTGGGAGGCCAGGCCAGTAGTTGGCATGAACCCATGGCCAAGAACCACCCAGGCAACTTGGCAAGACCTCGTCTCTACCCTCCATCCCAAATGAGCTGTGCATGGTGGCACACGATTCTTGTTCTGGCTCCTCAGAAGGCCAACAAAAGGCTCACCAGAACCTGGCGGGCCAAGGCTGCAGTGGCCGGGAATGAAACACCATCATAAAGCCTGGTTGAAGGAGTGAAACTCTGATTCAAAGAAAAAAAGGAAAGAAAGAAAAAAAAAGAAAAGCATCTATTTATGTATGGGGTTGAGATCATCTCGTGGGTGCTTGGGGCTTGAAGATGCCGAGCTTGGGGAAATCTCATGTTTCAGGGGGGGTGGAGGGGAAAGGACTGAGGGCAGAAGGTTTGATAAAGAATGGATTTATTTGTTGACTTAGATTTTCTTTCTTCCTTTTTTCTTTCTTTCGTTCTTTCTTTTCTTCTCTCTCTCCTTTGTTTGCTCAGTTTGTAGCCCTGGCTGTTCTCAAACTGCTAAACTCAGGCCTTCCTCTCGGCCTGAGCCTCTAAAATTGCTGCAATATCAGGCTTTCCGTTTGGTCGACATCCTTGTCTTCCTGTCTGTTCTTAAACTCTGGACCGGAGGAGATCTTTCTGCCTAGGCCTGCCTTCACCCTACTTTTTCTGGGTTTAACTTGGCATCCAGGTAGGGGCTTCCTATGTTGCCCAGCCTGGTTTCAGCTCCAGGCTCTGGCCATCTTCCTGTCTCCTCCTCCCCAAGTTCTGAGGAGACAGGCATGACTCAATGGTTGGCCACCCCATGACGGTTTGAGAGTCACACCATCCCTTTCCCTGAGGGGGGCCTTGAGAGGAGCAAGCAGGTCCACCCTGGAGATCGAGGCTGGTAGAGGGGTGCACATTCTGGTGGAGACACCCTTTAAACCAGGCACCCCCTGGGCCGGGCCTGCCTGGGGACTCCGGCTGCTCTCCCCAGAGTCCAAGGTCCTCAAAAGGGAGTAGGCCTCATGGTGGTGCCCCAAGAAGGTTGTGAAGCCTGGACACAAGGCTTCACACCTATCACCCTGGCTATTTTGGAGGCCGAGACATAAGGATGGCCTGAGTCCCCGGATAGAGACCAGCCCAGGCACTTTGGTGAGATGTTATCTCTACAAGAAACCAACAAAATGAGCCAAGCGTGGTAGCATATGCCTGTCGTTCTGGACACTTAGGAGACCATGGTGGGAGGATCATCAGAGCTCAGCCAGCTGAGGCTGCAGTGGCTGAGAGTGGACCCATGTCCTCTGGCCTGGGCGATAGAGCAGCACTCTGACTCAGAATAATAATACCAACACCAACACCACAACCACAGGCCAGGCTCAGGGGCTCAGGATGACATCCTGGCCCTTCGGAGGCCAAGGCGAGTGGATGGCCTGAATCTGCAGCTACAAGATCAGCCTGGGACACTGCGTGAGATGTTGTCTCAGCCATCAAAAATACACTCAAACCTTAGCCCAGTGTGGTGGCGCAGGCCCATGGTTCCAGCCACTCGGGGGGCCGAGGCAGGAGGATCTCCTGAGTCCAGCATGTGAAGTATGAGGTGGCCGTGAGCATACCCTTGTTCTCTGCCCTGGGCGACAGAGTGAGTTTCTGACTCCAAATAATAATAATAATAATCACCACCACCATCACCACCAACCCTGTCATTCAGCAAGAGGAGTCACCCAGAGGGATGTGAGAGGAAAAGCTACTTTCTGGCCTGCTGTTTGTGGGAAGTTTCAAAGGTGGCCACCGGGCATATCCATCCAGCTCATTTGGCCACGCATCTCAGAACTTCTGCTTCCACCCTCCACACTTGCGCCCCATGGCAAAGATGCCTGTGAGCTCACAGAATAGTTGGCCTGGAGTTAGGGCAGTTATCAGGCACAGAGCGATCAAAGTGGTCTGGCAATGCAGCGACAAGCCCAGGATTCTGTCACCTGTTTTGCCCCCTTTGGGCGGGGGTCGGGCCCCTTCTTCTCCTAATTACTTCATCATCCTCAGCCCATGCAGACCTTTCCATGGGTAGCTGTGGATGCCCATCATGACACACGTGGGAGGTGTCTTTTTTTCACCAGAGTCTCCCTCAGTCTGGCTGGGACACGAGAGCATAAGCATGGTTCCCAGGTTCTAGACCTGCAGGAGACTAGTGGCTAAGAACGGGCACCTGTGCTCTGGCCTGGGACACACAGCATGTCTCCGACTCAGTATAATAATAGCAACCAACACCACCAAAACCCCAGGCCATGCCCAAGGGCTCATCCTCACAACCTGGCCCTTCAGAGGCAGAGGTGAGTAGGTGCCCTGAGCCTATGGGTTCAGGACCAACCTGGGATACTCGCAAGATCTTGTCTTGGCCATCAAAAAGAAATCCAAAGATTAGCTTGGCATGGTGGTGCAGGTCTGTGATTCCAGACACTCAGGGGGCTGAGGCAGGAGGATTGCCTGAGCCTGGCAGGTAGGGTCCATGGTATCCATAAGTGTGCCCCTGTGCTCCAGCCTGGGTGAGAGAGAGGGATTCTGACTCCAAATAATCATTACCACCACCACCAACACCTCCACCATCTTACCATCCAGCCTGAGGAGTCACCCTCAGGGATTGGAGAGAAAAAGTCACTTTCCAGCCTTTCAGGCATGGGAGGATTTAAAGGTGGCCACTGGGCATGTCAATCCCATGCCTTCGGTCATGTGTCCCTGGAAGCCTGCCTCCACCCTCCATACTCATGCCCCACAGCAGAAAAACATGTGAGCTCATGCAACAGATGGCCCTGAGTTAGGACGTCTGTGGTGCACAGAGTGATCAAAGTGGCCAGGTCACACTGCAGCCAGACCAGGTTCTGGTAGGGCTGAGGAAGTACCTTCGGGTGGGGGGAGGTACCCACCCTCTCCCTATCACACCATCATCCAACTCCCATGAGGACCATTCCCTGGGGAGCTGTGGACGCCCCTTGTGACACATGTGGGAGGCCTCTATTTTGGTGCTGGAGTCTCTATCAGATGAGCTGGGGTGCTGCGGCACTATTGTAGCTCCTGGGGCCTGGACCTGTGGGGCTCAGGCGGAACTTCTTCCTTGGCCCTCAAGCAGGTGGGACTCTGGGGGCCACCATGCCTGATTCGATTTAGGGGACCTTTCACCAAGATGAGATCTGGCCACATTGCCATGGCTGATCTCTGAACCCTGTGCTCAGGCAGTCTTCCACTTCAGTCTCCCAGGATGCGGGGCTGAGGGTCATGGACCTCGGTGCCCAGCATGGTCTCACACATTGTGTCAGTGGGGGAGATGCAATGAAATGCCTCAGGACGGAGGCCACCACATCCCATGGAGCTGGGACCATGGGCGCCACCATGCCTGACTCCAATGTTTGTGTTTCAGGGAGCAACGAGGTCTTGCTTCATGGCCCAGGTTGGTCTCAAACTCCCAGACTGCAGCTGTCCCCTGCCTCAGCCTACCAAAGCCACAGCTCAATAGTCTGCTGATGCAGCATTTTTGGGAACTCTAGGCCCAAGGCTGAGGCCTCGGTCCCAACTGATCTCGATCTGTTCATAATGATCCCAACTTCATACAAAAATGGATGCTCTTCTTTATTTTCTTTTCTCTTTTTTTCTTTGAGTCAAGGTCCCACCCATCCCCCAGGCTGGAGGGTAATGGCTTGCTCTTGGCCAAGGCAGCCTCAGACTCCCCGGCTCCAACGAGCTTACCCCAGCCTTCCACAGAGGCAGAACAGGAGGCACACACTACCACATCCGGCTCATTTGGATGGAGGGTAGAGACAAGGTCTCACTGAGTTGCCTGGGTGGGTCTTGGCCCATGAGCTTGGACTCAGCTGCTGCCCTCTGACTCCAAAAGTGCTGGAATAACAAGGTTAAGTCCCCAAGCCTGGCCTCGATCCTTCATCAAAATTGAACCAGAATGCCTGGTGCAGCGGCCCACACCTGGAATCCTAGCAATCATGGAGGCTGAGGAGTGAAAATGACTGGAGTTTAGGAGAACAAGGCCATCCTGGGCCACACATGGAAACCCCCTTCTTCACATCCAATCAAACAGGGGGCCTGAGGTCAAGGTGCCCATCATCCCAACCACACCAGAGGCTGAGGCAGGACGATGGCTGGAGCCCGCAATTTTGAGGCTGGCAGTGAATTACTGTTGTGTCCCTGGGCCCCTGCCTGGGCCACAGAGCCAGACCCTGACTCCAAAATCATCAGAATCATACATATATTCTCAACTGCATGTGGTGTGTTCACAGTGCAACTGGATTTCAAGCCAGAAAAAATGGGATTATGGAGGAAGAAATTTCCCGGGTGAGGGATGTTTCCCTGGCCTTTCTAAGCTTTGTTGCCATGTCATAGGATCATCCTGCCTGGGGCATATTTTCTCACCTCATAGAGCAGAGCTGTCAGGAACCCAGTCAGGTAACCTTGGTGACAACCACACCAAAGCAAGGACAGCCATTTGGGGGAAGTTGGACTGGAGGGTGCTGAGCTTGGGGGACCCTCACATGTGGGGAGTGGGGGGGGGGACTGAGGACAGAAGTTTTGGAGGAGAATGGATTTCTTTCTTTCTTTCTTTCTTTCTTTCTTTCTTTCTTTCTTTCTTTTCTTTCTTTCTTTCTTTCTTTCTTTCTTTCTTTCTTTCTGTCTTTCTTTCTTTTCTTTCTTCACTAGTTCCCCGGACTGCTCTCAAACCATCCAACTTGGGCTATCCTCTCAACCTGGGCCTCCCAAACTACTGCAATCACAGACTTTCCAATTGGTCGACATCCTGGTCTTCCTATCTGGTCTTGTACTCTGGGCCAGGGGTGATTCTCCCACCAAGGCCTGCCCTCACCCAAGCTTTTCTGAGTTTTGCTTGGGGCCAAGGTGGGGGCTTGCTATGGTATCCAGCCTGGTCTCAAGATCTGGTCATCTTACCATCTCAGCCTCAGTGAGTGCTGAGGAGACAGGCATGAGTCACCCAGCCCATCTCACCCAGCTGAAGGTTTGAGAGCCACGCCTTTCCTTTCCCCAAGGTGGGCCCTCAGAGGAGGGTTTTTGTTGACACTTGGGAATGAGGCAGGCGGAGATTTGGTCACCCAGGCAGATGCTCACACCTGCACCAGATGTTCCCCCCATGGAGGGCTTGGTGGGTGACTCTGGCCACATTCTTCAGGAACCTGGGTTGTCAGAAGGGAGCAGGCCTCATGGTTGGGCCCCAAGAGGAGTGTGCAGGCCGGTAGCAGGGAGTCACACTTTTCATCCCAGTACTCTTGGAGGCCGAGGTGAGAAGATGGCCTGTGTCCCTAGGTTCAAGACCTGCCCTGGCACCTTGGTGAGACCACCTCTCAAAGAGGCCAAAAAACGACCCAAGAGTGGTGGTTCACACTTGACATTCCAGTCACTCAGGAGCCTGCAGTGGGAGGATGGCCAGAAACCAGCTGGTGGAGGATGCAGTGGCAGAGAGTGGGCCTCTGAGCTCCAACCTGGGCGACAAAGCATGTCTCGAACTCAGAATAATAATACCAGCCACCACCACCACCAAAACTACAGGCCGGGCTCAGGGGTTCAGCCTGGCATCCTGGCATTTCAGAGACCCAGGTGAGTGGACGGCCTGAGACTGCATGTTTGACACCAGCCCAGGCCACAGGATGAGACCTCGTCTTGGCCATCAAAAATAAATCCAAAGATTAGCCAGGCATGGTGGAGCAGGACTGTGGTTACAGTCACTTGAGGGGCCGAGATGGAGGGATTGCATGGGCACAGCAGGTGAAGTCTCCAGTGATGTGAGCATGTCCCTGTGCTCCAACTTTGGTGAGAGTATGGGATTCTGCCTCCAAATAATAATAACCGCCACCACCACCACCAACAGCCCTGATACCATGCAAGGAATTATCCACAGGGATGGGAGAAAAAAGGGACTTTCCGGCCTGTCATTCACAGGAGGTTTCAAATGTGGCCACTGGGCATGTCCATCCCACACATTGGCCATTCACCCCAGAAGACCAGCCTCAACCCTCCACACTAGTGCACCACACAAAGACATATTTCAGCTCACGGAATAGACTCCATTGAGCTAGGGTGGGGGAGGGACCCTTCCTCTCCCAATCAACTCATCATCACCCACATAGTTGGACCTTTCCCTAGGGAGCCATGGATGTCAGTCGTGATGCATGTAGAAGGTGTCTTTTTTGTCACCATCTTCTCCATAGGCAGGGCTGAGGTGCAGTGGCATCATCGTGGCTCCCGGAGTCTTGACTTGTAGGGCTCAGCAGTCCTCCTGCCTCAGCCCCTGAGCAGCCGGTACTCCAGGGGACATCATGCATGACTTGATTTTGATGACCTCTCACTGAGATGAGTTCTGCTCAAGTCTCCCAGGCTGGTCTCCTAACCAGGGTCTCAGGCAGCCTCTGGCCTCGGCATCCCAGTGCGTGGGTCGAACTGCCATGAGCCACAGTGCCCATGCTGGACTCACAATTATTGTTGGTGGGGGCATTGCAAAGGCATGCCCCAGGACACAGTCTACTACATCCCATGTAGCCAGGACCCCAGGCACCAAAATGGGCGATGCCGGTGTTTACGTTCCAGTCAGTGACGTGGTCTTGCTATGTGACTCAGCTGGTCTCGAACTCCTGCGCTCCAGCATTCCCCGACTTTGGCCTCTCAAAACCATAGACCGATTGTCTGCTGATCCACCATCTTTCTGGAACTCTAGGTCCAAGGCTGGGGCCTCCTTCCCAAATAATCTCTGTTCATGATGATCCCAATTCCATACACAAATGGATGCTGTTTTTTTTCCTTTTCTCCTTTTTTCTTTGAGTCGGAGTCTCTTTCCATCACCCAGAGTGATGGATGGTGACTCTCTCTCAGCCATCACAGCCTTGGCCTGCCAGACCCCAGCAAGCCATTCCTCAGGCTTCTGAGGAGCCAGAACGACAGGCACATGCCACCACGCCCAGCTCTTTATTGATTCAGGGTTGAAGTGAGGTCTCACTGAGGTGCCCATGTGGGTCATGGCCGATGGCTTGGGCTGGCTGCAGGACTTGAACACCCAAAGCACTGGGCTGTGGAGGCTGCCCAGCCTCAAATCTTCATCAAAAATGAACAAGAAGGCCTGATGCAGTGGCCCATGCCTGGAATCCCAGTGCTCTGGGATCATTAGGCGGGAGGATGGTGGGAGTCTAGGAGCCCAAGGCTAGCACGAACCAGCCTGGGCCATGCAGGGAGACTCCATTTCTGCACAAATCCAAACAGGGATTCTTGGCTCGAGGTGTCCAGTCATTCCAGTAATACCGGAGGCTGAGGCATGAGGGTCGCCAGAGATCGCAATTTCAAGGCTCCCAGGGCCACAGAGAAAGACCCTGTCTCCAAAAACATCAGAATCATAACAGATTCTCAACTACATGCGGTGTGTTCACAGGGCAACTGGCTTTAGAGCTAGGAAAAATGGGATTGGGAGAGACAGAGGAACCCGGCCAGGGAGCCTCATAAACTCCCACACCAAAGGGGGTCAGCCATTGGTGGGGGTTGGGGCTGGAGGGTGCTGAGCTTGGGGGACCCTTGTATGTGGAGGAGTGGGTGGAAGGACTGGGGGAAGATGTTTTGCAGGAGAATGGATTTCTTTCTTTCATTCTTTCCTTTCTTCCTTCCTTCCATCCTTCCTTTCTTTCATTCTTTCTTTCATTCTTTCTTTGTTTCTATCTTTCTTTCTTCCTTTCTATTTTTTCCTCACTAGGTTGCCCAGGTTGCTCTCACACCATCCAACATGGACCACCATCTCAGCCTGGGCCTCCAAACTGCTGTGATCACATGATTTCCATTTAGTCACATCTGGTCTTCCTGCCTGGTCTTGAACTCTGTGCTAGAGGCGATCCTCCCTCCAATGCCTGCCCTCATCCAAAGTCTCCTGGATTTTGATTGGGTTCAAGCTCTGGGCTTGCTATGGTATCCAACCTTGTTTGAGTCCCCAGGCTCTAGTCATCTTCCCGTCTCAGCCTCCCTGAGTGGCAAGGAAACAGTTGTGAGTCTCCCAGCTGTCCCTGCTCCCCCAAAAGTTTGAGAGTCACACCCTCCCTTTCCCAGAGGTATTCCCAGGGAGGAGCAAATAAGTCCACCTGGAAATGAAGTGGGCAGAGGTGTAGGCATCCCAGCTGAGACATGCCCCTGCACCAGGTGCTCCCGCAGGGAGGCCTCGGGGGACAACTCCGGTTACCCTATCTGGGTTCCCGTGTTGTCAGAAGGGATCAGGCCTCATGGTGGGGCCCCGAGAGGGGTGTGGAGGCCTGGCATGTGGGCTCACGCTTGATACACCAGCAATTTGGGGGGCTGAGGCAAGAGGATGGCATAGGCCCCTGGGTTCAAGATAAGCCTGGGCACCTTGGCAAGACCTTCTCTCTACAAGAAGCCAAATAAATGAACTGAGCATGGTGGTACATGCCTGTTGTTCTGGCCATTCAGGCAGCCATGGTGGGAAGATCACCAGAGCCCAGCCAGTGGAGCCCACAGTGGCCAAGAGCAGGCCTTGGCCCTCTAGCCTGGGTAACAGAGTATGAGTCCAAATCAGAATAATAATAACCACCACCACCACAACCACAGGCTCAGGGGCTCAGCCTGGCATCCCATCCCCTCAGAGGTCGAGGTGAGTGGATGGCCTGAGCCTGCAGGTTTGAGACTAACCTGGGACACTGGGTGGGAGGATCACCTAAGCCCAGCAGGTGGAGTCTGTGGTGGCCATGAGCATGTCCCTGTGCTCAGGCCTGGGCGACAGAGTGGGATTCTGACTCCAAGTAATAATAATCACCACCACTGCCACCACCCCTATGTCTGCCACCAAGCACAAGGAGTCACCCTCAGGAATGAGAGAGGAAATTCACTTTACCCCCTGTCATTAACAGGAGGTTTCAAAGGTGGCCATTGGGTACAACCAACCCATGCCTTCATTCACATGTCCCAGAAAGCCTGCCTCCATCCTCCACACACATGCCCCATGGCAAAGACATGTGTGAGCTCATGGAACAGGTGGCCTCGATTTAGGGTGGCCATCAGGCACAGAGCCATCAAAGCGGACTGGCAATGCCACAGCCAACTCAGGTTTCAGTCACTTGGTCTGCCAACTTCAAGTGAGGGGATGGCTGCTTCCTCTCCTGATCACTTCATTGTCCCCTGACCACGCAAGCCTGTGGCTGGGGAGATGTGGACACCCATCGTGATGCATGTAGGAGCTGTATTTTTGTAACCAAGCTCTCCATCGGCCTGGCTGGGGCACAGTGGCATGATCATTGCTCCCAGAGCCTTGATTGGTGGGGCTCAGATGGCTCTCCCACTGCAACCTCCGAGCAGCCAGAACTTTGGGGCCTACGATGCCTGACTTGATTTTGGGAACTTCTTACCAAGGTGAGGTCTGTTGACATCAACCCAGGGTGGTCTCCAACACCTGGCCCAGGCAGCCTCCTACCACGGCCTCCCAGGGCAGGGAGCTGATGGCCATGAGCAAGGTGCCCTGCCTAGACTTGCAAGTTCTGTCATCAGGGGTGATGCAAATAACGACCCCCGATGGAGGCCACTTCATCCCGTGTAGCCAGGACCATGGACGCCACCAAGCAAGACTCCAGTGTTTGCGTTTTGGGGAGCAATGAGGTCTCGCTTCATGGCCAAGGCTGCAGTTGTCCCCCGTCTTGGCCTCCCAAAGCCATAAGCCCGGATGTCTGCTGATCCACCAACATTCAGGAACTCTAGACCAAAGTCTGGTGCCTCCTTCCAAAATGATCTCTGTCTGTTCATGATTATCCCAACTTCATACACAAATAGATCTTCTTTTCTTCTTTTTCATATTTTTCTTTGAGTTGGAGTCTCACTCCATCATCCAGGTTGGAGGGTTCTGGCTTGCTCCCAGCCATAACAGCCTCTGCCTGCCTGGCTCTGGTGAGCCTTTCCCTGGGCTTCCAAGGAGCAAGAACAACAGGCTCATGTCACTACACCCTATTTGGGATGAAGTGTAGAGACGAGTCTCTCCGAGGTTCCCATGCAGATCTCGGCCTGCAGGCTTGGGACAGTCACTGGCCTCTGTCTCCCAAAGTGCTGGGATGACGAGGCTAAGGACCAGAGGTTGGGGCTGGAAGGTGCCGAGCTTGGGCACCCTCACATGTGGGGGTTGGTTGGGGAAGGAATGAGGGTAGAAGGTTTGCAGGAGAATGAATTTCATTTTCTTTTGTTCTTTTCTTTCTTTTTTCTTTCTTTTTTTCCTCACTAGGTTGCCCAGGCTGCTATCAAGCCACCCAAATCAGGCCATCCTCTCAGTCTGGGATTCCAAAACTGCTGCGATCACAGGGTTTCCATTTGGTCGACATACTGGTCTTCCTGCTGTTCCTAAACTCTGGGCCGGAGGCGATCCTGCCCTAATCCAATGTTTTCTGGTTTTTTCTTGGTGTCGAGGTTGGGGTTTGCTATGTTCTCCAGCCAAGTCTCAGATCCCAGGCGCCGCCCATGTTCCTGTCTTAGCCTCCCCAAAGTGCCAAGGAGACAGGCGTGAGTTGCCCAGCTGGTTCCCCCCAAAGTTTGAGATTCATGCCCTCCATTTCCCCAAGGTCACCCCTGGGATGAGTGAGCAGATCCACCAAGGGGATCAAGGCAGATGGAGGTGTGGGCGCCCTGGTGGAGACACGCCCCTACTCCAGTTGCTTCCCCTGTGGCAGGCTCAGTGAGCAACTCTGGCTGCCCTCTACAGTGTCCTGGGTCATCTGAAGGGAGCAGACCTCATCATAGGGCCCTGAGAGGGGTGTGAAGCCCAGTCATGGGGACACATGCCTGTCACCCCAGCACATTTGCAAGCCGAGATGAGAGGATGGACTTTGCCCCCAGGTTTGAGACCAGCCTGGGCCCCTATGCGAACCTCATCTCTACAAGAAGCCAAAAAAATTAGGCGAGCTTGGTGGCGCAGGCCTTTCATTCTGGCCATTCAGTAGGCCGCTGCAGGAGGATCGATGGAGCCCTGTCATTGGAAGTAATGGTGGCTGAGTGGGCCCCTGCGCTCTGACCTGGGTGACAGAGCAAGACTCCCACTCAGATTAATACCAACCACCACCATCACCACAACTACAGGTCAGCTTAGGTCCTCAGTCAGGCATCCTTGTCCTTCAGAGACAAAAGCAAGTGGACGGCCTGACCATACGGGTTTGACACCGGCCCAGGACATGGGTTGAGACCTCATCGTGGCCATCAAAAATAAATCCAAAGATTAGCCAGGCATGGTGACACAGGTCTGTGTTTCCACTGAATAGTTGGGCCAAGGCTGGAGGATCACCTGGACCCGGCAGGTGGAGTCCACAGTGTTCATGAATGTGCCCCTGTGCTAAGGTCTGGCTGTCAGATCAGGATTCCGACTCCAAATAATAATCACCACCACTGCCACAAGAACCACCCCTGCCACACAGGATGATGAGTCATCCTCAGGGATGGAAGAGAAAAAGGTACATTTTCAAAGTTGACCTCTGGGCAAATCCATTCTGCCCCTTCGGCCACACCTCCCAGAAATTCTGCATCCAAACTCCACACTCGTGATCCACAGGAAAGACACATGTGGTCTCATGGAACAGACTGCCTGGAGTTAGGGTGGCCATCGGGCATAGAGCGATCAAGGAGGTCTGGTAAGGCCATGGACAGCCCAGGTTCTGGTCACCTGGTGTGCCTCCTTCAGGCAGGGGGAGCACCCTTTCCTTTCCTGATCACTTCATCATCCTACGGCCAAGAGGAACATTTCCTGGGGAGCTATGGACACCCATCGTGACACACAGTGAAGGCGTCTTTTTTGTTGCTGGAGTCTCTGTAGGCTGGGTCGGTGCACAGTGGCACAATTGTGCCTTCCACAGCCTCAACCTGTGGGGCTGAGGTGGTCCTCACATCTCGGCCCCCAGAAAACCTGGACTCTATGGGCCACCACGCCTGACTCCATTTTGGGACCCTCTTGCCAAGATGAGGGGTGGCACATCACCCGGGCTGGTCTCTGACCCCAGGAACTCAGGCAGCCTCCCTCCTCAGTCTCCCAGGGCACAGGGCTGATGACCATGAGCCACAGTGTCTGACCAGTACTTGTACGTGCTGTCAGCAGGGTGATGCAAAGGCATATCCAGATACAGAGGCCACTACATCCCTTGTAGCCAGGACTGAGTGTACCACCACACACCATTCCAGTGCTTGCGTTCCAGGGAGTGAAGAGGTCTCGCTACTTGGCCCAGGCTGTTCTCAAAATTCTGGGCTTCAGTGGTCTCCTGCTTCAGCCTTCCAAAGCCACAGCCCAATTGTCTGCCAATCCACTGTCTTTTGGGAACTCTCAGCCCAAGTCTGGGGCCTCCTTACCAAATGATCTCTGTCTGTTCACGATGATCCCAACTCCATACACAAATGGATGCTCTTCTTTTTTTTCTTTTATTCCTTTCTTTCTTTGAGTCTGAGTCTCACTCCTTCGCCCAGGCTTTATGGTGGTGGCTCGCTCCCGGCCACCACAGTCTCAGCCTGCTGGCCTCCAGTGAGACATTCCCAGGCCTTCCAAGGTGCCAGAATAAGAGCTGTGCTACCACGCCCCACTTATTTGGGATGGAGGGTAGAGATGAGGTCTCGCCAAGTTGCCTAGGTAGTCCTCAGCCCACAGGTTCAGGACGGCGTCTGGCCTGGCCTCCAAAGCTCTAGGATGATGAAGCTGAGCCCCTGAGCCTGACCTTGATCCTTCATCAAAAGGAACCAGATGGTCTGGTGTGGCAGCCCCACACCTGGAATCCCAGCACTCTAGGATGCTGAGGCAGGGGATGCCTGTAGCCCAGGAGCCTAAGGGCAGCCCAGGCCATGCAGGTAGACCCCATCTCCACACCCATCTAAACATGGGGTCTGGGGTCGAGATGCCCATTGTCCAGACCACTACAGAGTCTGAGGCAGGAGGATCACCAGAGCCCACAAATTCGAGCCTGGCAATGAATAACCATGCACACCAGCCTGGGCCACAGAGCCAGACCCTGTCTCCAAAATCATCAGAATCATACACAGAATCAAAACTGCACATTGTGTGTTCACAGGACAACTGGCTTTAGATCAGGAAAAATGGGATTGTGGAGGATGGAATGTCCCTGAGTGAAGGATTTGTCCCTGGCCTTTCTTGGCAGAAGGGCCTTGTTGCTGAGTCTGAGGGTAGGCCTGCCTGGAGCACATTACTAACCTCGGAGAGGAGAGCTGGTAGGAACCTGGCCAGGAAGCCTGGGAACACCTGCACCAAAGCGGGGCAGCCCCTGGGGGGTGGGTTCGGACTGGAAGGTGCCTAGCTTGGGAGACCTTACCATGTGTGGGGGAGGGGGAGAAGAATTGAGAGCAGAAGGTTTGCAGGAGAATGAATTTCCTTTCTTACTTTCTTTCTTTCTTTTTTTCTTCCTTCCTTCCTTCCTTTTTTCTTCCTTCCTTTCTTCCTTTTTTTCTTCCTTCCTTCCTTCCTTATGTTTTTTCTTTCTTTCTATATTTCTTTACCCCTAGGTTGCTCAGGTTGCTCTCAAACAGCACAACTAGGGCCATCCTCTCAGCCTGGGCCTCCCCAAACTTCTTTGATCACAGGTTTTACATTTGGTCGACATCCTGGTGTTCCTGCCTGGTCTTGAACTCTGTGATGGAAGCGATCCTCCCACCGAGACCTGCCCTCATTTAAGGTTTTCCGGGGTTAGCTTGGGGTTGAGGTGGGGGCTTGCTATAGTGTTCACTCTGTTCTCGAGTTCCCATTCTCCAGCCATTTTCCGTTTTTCTTCCCTGAGTGCCAAGGAGACAGGCGGGAATGGCCAGGCTATGCTTGCCCACCCGAACTTTTGAGATTCACACCCTCCCTTTCCCCAAGGCAGCCCCTGAGAGGAGCAAGTGGCATCATCCTGGGGAATGAGGTGGCAGGATGGGAGGGCACCCAGTTGAGACATACTCCTGAGCCAAGAACTCCCCCAGGGGAAGGCTCAGCTGGTGATGGCAGCCACCCTCTCTGGGGTCCTAGGTCATCAGAAGAGAGTGGAGTCACAGTGGGTCCCCGAGAGGGGTGTTGAGTCGGGCCATGGGGGCTCACACCTGTCATTCTGGCACTCTGGGAGGCCGAGACAAAAGGATGGCCTGAGTCCCCATGTTTGAGACTAGCCCGGGCACCTTGGCGAGACCTTGTCTCTACAAGGAGTCAAAAAAATGAGCCGAGTGTGGCGGTACATGCCTCCCACTTGGGAGGCCGTGGAAGGATTACCAGATCCCACCCTGTAGAGGCTGTGGTGTCCAAGCGTGGGCCCCTGCGCTCCAACCTGGGTGAAAGAGTGGGACTGCAACTCAGAATAATAATACCTATCACCACCACGATCACACAGGTAGGTCTCAAGGGCTCAGCCTTGCATCCTGGCCCTTCAGAGTCCCAGGTGAATGGATGGCCTGAGCCTGTGGGTTTGACACCAGCCTGCAACAAAGGGTGAGACATCGTCTCAGTCATCAAAAATAAATCCAAAGAGTAGCTGGGCCTGTGGTTCCAGCCACTTGGGGAACGGAGGCAGGAGGATCACCTGAGCCCGGCAGACAGAGTCCGTGGTGACCATGATCGTGACCCTGCTCTTCAAACTGGATGACAGAGCAGGATTCTGACCCCGAATAATAAAAATCACCACCACCACCACCATCACCACACCTGCCACCCAGGGCGAGAAGTCACACTCAGGGATGGGAGAGGGAAAGGCACTTCCGACCTGTCATTTTCAGGAGGTTTCAAAGGTGCCACCAGCAGATCTGGCCCGTGACATTGGCCATGGACCAGAAGGCCTGCCTCCACCCTCTACACTTATGCCTCATGGCAAAGAGGCATGTGAACTCACAGAACAGACGCTGAGAGTTAGGATGGCCATGGGGGACAGAGTGATCAAGATGGTCTGGCAACATTGTGGACAGCACAGGTTTCTGTCATCCGGTCTGCAACCTTCAGGCAAGGGGAGGGCCACTTCATCTCCCAATCACTCATTCATCACTCACCCAAGTGGAACTTTAACTGTGAAACCCTGGTCCCCCATCAAGACACACATGGGAGGCATCTTCTGTGTCACTGGAGTCTCTATCGGATGGGATGGGGCACAGCAACAGGATTGGGGCCTCAACCTTTGGGGCTCAGTCAGTCCTCCTGCCTTGGCCCCTGAGCAGCTCCCGGGTCCACCACATCTCAAACTATTTTGGGGACCTCTCACCCAGATGAGGTCTGGCTACCACATCTGGGCTGGTCTCCGACCCCTGGGTTCAGGCAGCCTCCTGCCTCGGCCTCTAAGGGTGAGGGGCTGACAGCCGTGAGCCATGATGCCCAACATGAACTCACACGTGCTGTGCACAGGCGTGATGAAAAGGAAAGCCCTGGAATGGAAGCATCAGCATCCCATGTAGCTGGGACCATGGACACTGCCACACATGACTCGAGTGTTCACATTCCAGTGAGTGATGAGTTCTTGCTACATGACTCAGGCTGGTTTTGGACTCTGGGCTCCACTGTTCCCCCACCTCAGCCTCCCAAAGCCACAGCCTGATTGTCTGCTGATCCACTATCTTTTTGAAACTCTACAACCATAGATATGGTCTCCTTCCCGAATGATCTCTGTCTGTTCATGATGATTCCAACATGATACCAAAATGGATGATCTTTTTACTTTCCTTTTTTTTGGAGTCAGAGTCTCACTCCATCCTCCAGGCTGGAGGGTGGTGGCTTGCTTCCGGGCACTGCAGCTTCAGCCCGCAGGGCTCTGGTGATCTTTCCCCTATGGTCTTCTGAGGAGCCAGAACTACGTCCGAGCACCACCACACCTGGCTTATTTGGGATGTAGTGTAGAGAGGAGGTCTCACCGAGTTGCCCAGTACATCTCAGACATGTGGGCTCAGGCCCACCACTGGCCTTGGCCTCCCAAAGTTCTGGGATAATGAGGTTGAGCCCCCAAATACGGCTTTGATCCGTTCTCGAAAGTGAACCAGAAGGCCGAATGCCACGGACCATGCCTGGAATCCCAGGGCTCTGGGAGACCGAAACGGGAAGATGGCTGTAACCCATGAGCTCAAGGCCAGCCGAGGCCTTGCAGTGAGACCCCACCTTCACAACCATCCAAAGAGGGAATCTGGGGACCTGGTGCCCTTCACCCGACCACTACAGAGGCTGAGGCAGGAGGATTGCCAAATCGTGCAATTTCAAGGCTGGTGGTAAATGATGGTCACAACCCCGGATCCCATCCTGGCCCACAGAGCCAGACCCTTTCTCCAAAAACATCAGAATCTTGCAGATTCTCAACTGCGAGTGGTGTGCTCAAAGGGCGACTGGGTTTAGAGCCCCCCCCCAAAAAAAAATGGGACTTGGGTTAAGAAATGTACCTGGGTGAGGGATGTGTCCCTAGCCTTTTTCTTGGTGTAAGGTCCTCATTGCTGATTTAGAGGTCCGTCCTGCCTGGGGTGCATTTGTCACCTCAGAGAGGAGAGTCAGGGGAAACTGGTCAGGGAGTTTCTGGAACTTCTGCACAAAAGCTGTGGCAGTCATTGGGTGGATTGGGGCTGTAAGGTGCCGAGCTTGGGAGACCCTTGTATGTGTTGGGGGGTGAAGGGGGAAGGACTGAGGGAAGATGGCTTTCAGGCAAAAGGATTTCTTTGTTGACTTAGATTTTCTTTATGTTTTTCTTTCTTACTTTCTTTCTTTTTCTTTCCCTTCCTTCCTTCCTTCCTTCCTTCCTTCCTTCCTTCCTTCCTTCCTTCCCTCTTTCTTTCTTTCTTTCTTTCTTTCTTTCTTTCTTTCTTTCTTTCTTTCTTTCTTTCTTTCTTTCTTTCTTTCTTTCTTTCTTTCTTTCTTTCTTTCTTTCCTTTTCCTTGCTCACTAGACTGGCCAGGCTGTTCTCAAACTGCCAACTTGGGCCATCCTTTCAGCCCAGGCCTACAAAACTGCTTCAAACACAAGCTTTCCATTTGGTGGACATCCTGGTCTTCCTGCCTGGTCTTGATCTCTGGGCCAGAGGCGACCCTACCAGCAAGGCCTACAATCACCCAAGGTTTTCTGGGTTTTGCTTGGGGTGGGGTTGGGGGCTTGCTATGGTGTTAACTTGGTCTCAAGCTCCTGGACTCCAGTCATCTTCCCATCTCAGCCTCCCTGAGTACTGAGGAGACAGGCATGAGTCACCAGGCCATCCCCACTCACCTGATGGTTTGAGAATCAAGCTCTCCCTTTCATGGAGGTGGCCCTTGGGAGGGGCAAGCGGGTCCACCCTGGGGAACAAGGCGGGTGGATGGGTGAGTGCCTTGGTGGTGACATGGCCCTGCCTCAGGTGCTCCCCCTGGGGAGGGCTTGGTGGGTGCCTGCAGTTGCCCTCTCCAGACTCCTGGGTTATCAGAAGGGAGCTGTACTTGCAGTGGTTCCCGAGAGCAGTGGCAGACCTGGTGCATTGGCTCAGGCCTGTCATCCCATCATTTTGTGAGGCCGAGGCAGGAGGATGAACAGAGCCCTTGGGTTCAAAATCAGCCCAAGCACTTGGTGAGATCTCGTCTCAACTGGAAGCCAAAAAAAATCATCCAAGAGCATGAGGCACACCTATCATTCTGGCCCCTCAGGAGGCTGCAGGGTGAGGATCACTGGAGCCCTGCTTTTGGAGGCCATGATGGCTGAGAGCATGCCCCTGCACTCTGGTCTAGGTGACACAGTGAAACTCTGACTCAGAATAATAGTACCAACCACCACCAACACAACCACAGGCCGGCTCAGGGGCTCTGCCCTTTGGAGCCCCAAGAGAGTGGATGGCCTGAGCCTGAAGGTTTGAAAAGAGCTCAGTACACTGGGAGAGACCTCATCTAGCCCATCAAAAAAATCCAAAAATTATCTGATCATGGTGGTGCAGGCCTGTGGTTCCAGACACTCAGGGGGCTGAGGTGGGTGTATCAATTGAGCCTGGCAGGTAGAGTCCGTGGTGACTGTGAGCATGCCCCTACACACCAGCCTGGGTGACAGAGCAGCATCCAACTCCAAATAATAATCACTACCACCACTACGACCAACCCTACCACCCAGAGTGAGGAATCACCCTCAGGTATGGGAGAGGAAAAGGTAATTTGCACCTGTCATTCGTGGGAGGTTTCAAAGGTGGCCACCAGCCACGTCCTTTCTGTGCCTTCAGCCATGCACCCCAGAAACCCTGCCTCCACCTTCCACACTCGTGTCCAACAGCAAAGACGTGTGTGAGCTCACAGAACAGATGGCTCCAAGCTAAGGCAGCCATCAAGCACAGAGCAATCAAGTCAGTCTGGCAATGCCACAGCCATCCCAGGTTCCAGTCACTCTGCCATCATTGGGAGTGGGTGGGGGTTGGGGTGGGCTCCTCTCCCCATAACTCCATCATTCCCCGCCCACATGGACCTTTCCCTGGGGAGCCCTGGATGCCCATCGTGATGCATGTGTGTGACATCTCTTTTGTCACTGGAGTCTCTGTTGGCCAAGTTGGGTGTGGGCAAAATCATGGCTCCTGGGACCTCGACCTGTGGTGCTCAGGCTTTCCTCCTGGCTTAGCCTCTGAGGAGCCAGGAATCCAGGGGCCACCATGCCTAACTCGATTTTAGGGACCTCTTGCCAAGACTAGGTCTGTCCACGAAGCCTGGGCTAATCTCTTTATCCCTGGGCTCAGACAGCCTCCCACTTGGGCATCCAAGGGCACAGGACTGACGGCCATGAGCCATGGTACCCGGCGTGGACTCCCACATTCTGTTGGTGGGGGCGACACAAAGGGATACTGTGGGATGTAATTCACTGCATTCTATATATCTGGGACAGTGGGTGCCACCACATGTGACTCGAGTGTTTGTGTTCTGGGGACCAATGGAGACTCGCTACATGGCCCAGGTGGTCTTGAACTCCCAGGCTCAAGGTGAACCCCACCTTGGCCTCCAAAGCCACAGCCCAAATGTCTGCCGATCAACCAACTTTTGGGAACTCTACGCCCAAATCTGAGGCCTCCTTCCCCAAAGATATCTCTCTGTTCAGGATGATCCCAACTTCATGCACAAATGGGTACTTTTCTTTTCTTTCTTTCTTTTTTGAGTCAGAGTCTCACTCTGGAGGGTAGTGGCTCTCTCCTGATCAGTGCAGCCTAGGCCTGCCTGACTCCAGTGAGCCTCCCCACACCGGACTTCCAAGGAGACAGAACGACAGATGTGTGCTATCACACCTGGCTCATTTGAGATGGAGGGTAGAGATGAAGTCTTGTTGAGTGGCCCAGGTGCTTCTCGGACCTGTGGGTTTTGGCCAGACACTGGCCACAGCCTCCGAATGTGCTGGGATGACAAGAAGAGCCCCTTAGCTCAGTCTTGATCCTTCGTCAAAAACAAAAACAAAAGAGGAGGATGACTGGAGACCAGGAGCTCAAGACTTTCTTTCTTTCTTTCTTTCTTTCTTTCTTTCTTTCTTTCTTTCTTTCTTTCTTTCTTTCTTTCTTTCTTTCTTTCCTTCCTTCCTTCCTTCCTTCCTTCCTTCCTTCCTTCCTTCCTTCCTTCTTTCTTTCTTTCTTTCTTTCTTTCTTTCTTTCTTTCTTTCTTTCTTTTTCTTACCGATCTAGGTTTCCCAGGCTGCTTTCAAACTTCCCACCTCAGGCCATCCTCTTGGCCTGGGCCTTTGAAACTCCTGCAAACACAGAGTTTCCATTTGGTCGACATCCTGGTCTTCCTGCCTTGTCTTTAATTCTGGGCTGTAAGCAATCCTCCCATCAAGGCTTGTCCTCACCCAAGGTTTTCTGTGCTTTTGGGGGGTCGAGGTTGGGACCTGCTACCATGTCCAGCCTGGTCTCAAGCTCCCAGGTTCTGGCCATCTTCCCATGTTGCCCTCATGAGTGCTGAGAGGAAAGGCATGAGTCTCCCAGCAGTCCCTACTCCCCCAAAGTTTTGGGAGTCACACCCTCCATTTCCCGAGGTGGACCATGGGAGGAGTGAGTGGATCCACCCTGGGGAACGAGGCAGGCAGAGGGTTGGTGCCACAGGGGAGACACACACCTGCACCAGGGGTTGACCCCTGGGGAGGACCGTCGGGTGACTCTGTTTGCCTTCTCCAGGGTCCCAGGTCATTGGAAGGGAGTGGGCCTTGTGTGGGGTCCCCCAGAGGTGTGTGGAGGCTGAGAAGAGGGGCTCTTGAAGGGCAAGGCGAGAGGATGGCTTGGTCCCGGGTTTGAGACCAGACCAGGCACCTTGGTGAGACCTCGTCTCTACAAGAAGTCAAAGAAATGAGCTGTGTGTGTTGGTGCACACCCGTCTTTCCAGCCACTTGGGAAGTCACAGCAGGAGGATTGCTGGAGCCCAACTGATGGAGGTTGAGGTGGCTGAGAGTGAACCCCTGCACTTCGGCTTGGGTGACAGAGTGGGACTTCAATTCAGAATAAAAATACCAACCACCACACCACCAAAATCACAGACTGGGCTCAGGGGCTCAGCCTGGCATCCCGGCCCTTCAGAGGCCCAGACAAGTGGATGGCCTGACCTGTGTGTTCGACACCAGTCCGAGACATGGAGCGAGACCTCGTCTCAGCCATCAAAAATAAATTCCAAGATTAGCCATGTGTGGTGGCACAGTCCTGTTGTTCCAGTTACTCGGGGGGACAAGGTGGGAGAATCGTCTGAACCTGGCAGATGGAGTCCACAGTGGCAGTGAGTGTGCCCCTGCACTTCGGCCTGTGCGAAAGATTGGGATTCTGACTCCAAATAAAAATAATAACCACCACCACCACCACCACCAACCCTGCCACCCAGTGTGAGGAGTCACTCTCAGGGATGGGAGAGGAAAAGGCACTTTCAGGCCTGGCATTCATGAGAAACTTGAAAGGTGGCCACCAGGCATGTCCATCCCACACCTTTGGCCATGTGCCTCAGAAGGCTTGCCTCTTTCTTCCACACTCTTGTCCCATGGCAAAGGAGGGTGTGAGCTCACGGAAGAGATAGCCCTGAGCTAGGGTGGTCAACAGCCACAGAGCAATCAAGGCAGTACTGCAAGGCCATGGCCAGCCCAGGTTGTGGTTGCCTAGTCTGCCACCTTTGGGTGGGAGTGGGCCACTTTCTGTCTTGAACACTCAGATGTCCCAAGCCCATGCGGACATTTCCTTGGGGAGATGTGGATACCTGTCATGATGTATGTTGGAGGTGTCTTTTTTGTCTCTGATGTCTCTGTTGGCCAGGCTGGTGCACAGTTGCATGACCGTGGCTTCCAGTACCTCGACCTGCTGGGCTCAGGCGCTCCTCCCGTCTTGGCTCCTGAGTAGCCAGGACTCTGGGAGCTACCACACCTGACTCAATTTTGGAGACCTCTTGCTAAGATGAGATCTGACCACATCACCTGTGCTGGTCTATGACCCCTGGACTCAGGCAGCCTTACACCTTAGCCACCCAGTGAATGGGGCTCACAGCCATGAGCAACAGTGCCCTGCTTGAACTGGCACATTCTGTCAATAGGGGCAACGTATAGGAATGCCCGGAACAGAGGCGACCACATCCAGTGTAACCAGGACCAAGTTTACCACCATGCACGACTCCAGTGTTTGCATTCTGGGGAGCGACGGGGCCTCACTACGTGGCTCAGGCTGGTCTTGAACTCCCAGGATCCAGCGTTTCCCCACCTTGGCCTCCAAAGCCACAGCCTAATCTTTTGGGTACTCTATACCTAAGACTGAGGCCTCCTTCCTCAAGGATCTCTGTCTGTTCACGATGATCCCAACTCCATACACAAATAGATGCTCTTCTTTTCATTCTTTTTTTTTTTTTTGAGTTGGAGTCTCACTCTGTCACCCAGACTGGAGTGCAGTGGCCGCTCCCAGCCACCGGAGCCTCAACCTGCTGGGCTCCGGTGATCCTTCTGCCTCAGCCTTCCGAGTAGCTGGAATTACAGGCATGCGCTACCACGCCCAGTTGATTTTTTGATTTATTGTAGAGATGAGGTCTCACTGCCCAGGCGGGTCTCGAACCCACGGGCTCAGGCAATCCACTCACCTCAGCCTCCCAAAGGCACAGGATTACAGGCTGAGCCACCGATCCCGGCCATTCTTTTTTTATTGATGTGGAGTCTCACTCTGTCTCCCAGGCTGAAGGGCGGTGGCTCACTCCCAACCACCAGTCTTGGCCAACCATGCTCTGGTAAGCCTACCCCAAGAGCTTCAGATTAGATGGACCACAGGCTTGTGCCACCATTCCTGGCTCATTTGGGATAGAGGGTAGGGAGGAGGTCTCGTTGAGTTGCTCAGGCATGTCTCAGACCCACAGACTGGGGCCAGCCACTGACCTCAGCCTCCCAAAGCACTAGGATGAGGAGGTTGAGTCCCTGAGCCCGACCTTGATCCTTCATTGAAAACAAACCAGAAGGCCAGCCGTGGCAGCCCACACCTGGGATTCCAGTGCTCTGGGAGGATAAGACTGGAGGATGGCCAGCCCAGGCCATGCAGGGAGACCCTGCATCTCTGCACCCATCCAAGCAGGAGGTCTGGGGCATGGTACCCATCATCCCATCCACTCTGGATGCTAAGGTGGAGGATCACCAGAACTGTGATTTTGTGGTGAATGATGGTCATGTCCTCGGGCACCAGCCTGGGCCACATAGCCAGACCCTGTCCCTAAAACATCAGAATCGTACACAAACTCTCAACTGCAAGTGGTGTGTTCAGAGGGCGACTGGATTTAGAGCCTGGAAAAATGGGTTTGGGAGGAAAGAAATGTACCCGGGTGAAGAATCTGTCCCTGGCTTTTCTTGGGGGAGGTTCTCATTGCCGAGTCAGAGGGTCAGCCTGCCTGGGGCACATTTCACACCTTGCAGAGGTGAGCTAGTGGGAAACTGGCAAGCTGATGTGGGAGGATGGCTGGAGCCCTGAAGCCCAAGGCCAACCCGGGCCACACAGGGAGACACCGTCTTTGCACCCATCCAAACAAGGCGTCTGGGTACGAGGTGCCAGTTGTCCCAGCCAATCCAGAGTCTGAGTCAGGAAGATCAATGGAGCCCGTGATTTTGAGGCCGGCAGTGAATGACTGTCATTTTCCTGGGCCCCAGTCTGGGTCTCAGAGCCAGACGTTGTCTGCAAAAACATCAGAACCGTACACAGATTCTTAACTGTGTGTGGTGTGTTCACAGTGTGACTGGCTTTAGAGCCAGGAAATATAGAACTGTGGGGAAGAAATGTGTCTGGGTGAGGGATGTATCCCTGGCCTTCTTGGTGGAAGGTCCTTTTTGCCATCAGAAAGTTGGACGGCCTGGGGCACATTTCTCACCTTGGAGAGGAGAGCCGGCAGGAACCTGGCTAGGGAACCTTGGGAACTCCAGCACCAAAGTGGGGCAGCCATTGGCAGGGGAGTCAGTGCTGGAAGGTGCCTAGCTTGGGGAAACCTCACATGTGGAGGGGGTGGGGGGAAGGACTGAGGGAAGAAGGTATGTAGGAGAATGGATTTTCTTTCTTTCTTTCTTTCTTTCTTTCTTTCTTTCTTTCTTTCTTTCTTTCTTTCTTTCTTTCTTTTCTTCTTTCTTTCTTTCTTTTCTATCCTCACTAGGTTGCCCAGACTGCTCTCAAACGGCCCAAATTAGGCCATGCTCATGGTCTTGGCCTACCAAACTGCGTGATAACAGTCTTTCCATTTGGTCAACATCCTGGTCTTCCTGAATTGTCTTGAACTCTGGGCCGGATGAAATCCTCCCACTGAGGCCAGACCTCACCCATGATTTTCTGTGTTTTGCTTGGGGTTTATGTGGGGACTTGCCATAGTATCTAGCCTGGTCTCCAGCTCCCGGTCTCTTGTCATCTTCTGGTCGCAGCCTCCCCAAGTGCAGAGGAGACAGGCATGAGTCGCCTGGCCATCCCTGCCCCCACAAAGTTTGAGAGTCACACATTCCCTTTCCCCTTGGTAGCCCCTGGAAGGAGTGAGTGAGTACACCATGGCAAATGATGCAGGCAGACAGGTGGGTGCCCCAGCAGAGACATGACCTTGCACCGGGTGCTTCAACCAGACAGAGCTTGGCAGGCATTTCCAGCCACCAACTCCAGCGTCCAGGGTCGTCAGAAGGGAACAGGCCTCATGACGGGGTCCCGAGAGGGGTGTGAAGACCAGGCTTGGCAGCTCACACCTGTCATCCCAGCACTCTGGGAGGCTGAGGCGAGAGGATGGCCTGAGACCCAAGGTTGAGACAAGTCCAGGCAACTTGTTGAGACCTCGTCTCTTCAAGATGCCAAAAATATGAGCCAAGCATCATGGGGCATGACTGTCATTCTGGCCACTTGGGATGCCGCAGGGGGAGGATCACCAGAGACCAGCCAGTGGAGGCCACAGTGGCCGTGAGTGGGCCCATGCTCTCTGGCCTGGGCGACAGGGCAGGACTCTGATTCAGAATAATATCACCAACCACCACCACCACCACTACCACAGGAGGGCTCAGACATTCAGCCTGGCATCCAGGCCCTTTGGAGACCCAGGTGAGTGGAAGACCTAGGCCTGCAGGTTAGAAACAGCCTAGGATATGTAGCAATACCTCGTCTTGGCCATCAAAAAGAAATCAAAATATTAGTCAGGTGTGGTGGTGCAGGCCTGTGGTTCCAGCCACTCGAGGGACCGAGGTGGGAGGATCAGCTGAGCCTGGCAGTTGGAGTCTGCAGTGACTGTTGGCATGACCCTGCACTCCAGCCTGGGCAACAGAGCAGAATTCTGACACCAAATGATAATAATCACCATCACCACTATCACCACCACCCCTGCCACCCAGCACGAAGATGCACCCTCAGGGAGGAGAGAGGAAAAGGCACTTTCTGGCCTGTCATTCACAGGATGTTTCCATGGTGGCCACACACGTCTCTCCCTTGGCTTCAGCCTGGCACCCCAGATGGCCTACCTCCACCCTCCACACTTGTGCCTCATGGAGCAAACAGCACTAATGTAAGGTGGCCATCGGACACACAGTTATCAAGGGGGTTCAGCAACATTGTGACCAGCCTGGTTCTGGTCACCTGGTCTGTCACTTCCGGGCAGAGGGAGGACCCCATCCTCTCCCAATCACTCCATCGTCCCTCGCCCACATGTACCTTTCCCTGGGGAGCCATGGACGCCCATCACGATGCATGTGGGAGGCCAAATTTTTGTTGCCAGAATCTCCGTTGGCCAGGCTGGTGTGTGATGGCACGTTCATGGTTCCTGGGCCTTTGGCATGTGGGGCTCAGGGGGCCCTCCTGCTTCTGACCCCTAGAACCTGGGACTCTTGGGACACCATGCCTGATTTGATTTTGAGGACCTCTTGCTGAGATGAGGTCTGGCCATGTAGCCTGGGCTGGTATCCAAACCTGGGCTCAGGCAGACTCCCGCCTCGGCCTCCCAGTCCCAGGGATGACATCTGTGGCCATGGTGCCCGGCCTGGACTCACACATGCTGTTGATGGGGTCAACAAAAAAGGTACACCCTGGGACAGAAGCTACCACATTCTGTGTAGCTGTAACCATGGGCGCCACCATGCGTGACTCACGGATTTGTGTTCTGGGAGCAACGATGTTTTGCTACATGACCCAGGTTTCTTAGGTCTCTAGGTTGCCCAGCCTGCTCTCCCAGGCTCCAGTGTTTCCCCACCTCACCCTCCCAAGACCACACCACAATTATTTGCAGTTACACAGTCTTTCAGGAACTCTACACTCAAGGCTGAGGCATTCTTCCCCAATGATCTCTGTCTGTTTATGATGAACCCAACTCCATACACAAATGGATGATCTTCTTTTCTTTCTTTTTTCCTTGAGCCAGAGCCGCACTCTATTGCCCAGGCTGGAGGGTGGTGGCTCACTTCCGACCAATGTAGCCTTGGCCTGCCAGGATCCGAGGAGACTTCCTCCCCCTCCAGACATCTGAATAGATGGAATGACAGTCCTGTGCCAACACTCCCAGCTCATTTGTGGTGGAGGGTAAAGATGAGGTCTCGCTGAGTTGCCTGGGCACATCTGGAACCCACAGGGTTGGCCCAACTGCTGGTCTCACCCTCCAATGCACTGTGATGATGATGCTGAACCCCCAAACTTGGCCTCGACCCTTCACTGAAAATGAACAAGAAGGCCTGGTGTGGCGGCCAGTGCCTGGAATTCCAGCACTCTGGGAGGCCGAGGTGGAAAGATGGCTAGAGCCCAGGAGCTCAAAGCAAGCCAGGGCCACACAGGGAGATGCCATCTTCACTCCCATGCAAACAGAATGTCTGGGGTCCTGGTGCCTGATGTCCTGGCCATTCCTGAGGGTGAGGTGGGAGGGTCACTGGAGTCTGTGATTTTGAGACTGGTGGTGAAGGAGAGTCGTGTTCCTGGGCCTCAGACTGGGTCACAAAGCCAGACCCTGTCTACAAAAGCATCAGAATGGAACACAGATTCTCAACTGTGCGTGGTGTGTTCAAAGGGCGACTGTTTTTTGAGCCAGGAAAAATGAGATTGGATGCAGAAATGACCATGGGTGAGGGATGTGTTCCTGGCATTTCTTGGTGAAAGGTTCTCATTGCTGAGTCCGAGGTTCGGCCTGCCTGGGGCACTTTTCTCACCTTAGAGAGGAAATCAGGCACGAATCATGGCCAGGGACACTCAGGATCTCTGACACCAAAGAGGGGTAGCCATTGGGTGGGGTTGGGTTGGAAGGTACTGAGCTTGGGGGACCCTCATATGTTGGATGGGGGAATGACTGGGGCCAGAAAGATTGCAGAAGAATGAATTTCTTTCTTTCTTTCTTTCTTTCTTTCTTTCTTTCTTTCTTTCTTTCTTTCTTTCTTTCTTTCTTTCTTTCTTTCTTTCTTTCTTTCTTTCTTTCTTTCTTTCTTTCTTTTCTTAACTCTCTAGGTTGCCCAGGCTGTTCTCAAACTGCCCAACTAGGGCCACCCTCTCTGCCTGGGTCTCCCAAACTGCTGCAATCCCAGGCTTTCCGTTTGGTCAACATCCTGGTCTTCTTGCCGGGTCTTGAACTCTGGTCCAGAGGCTATCCTCCCACTTAGGTCTGGCCCTTACCCAAGGTTTTGCTTGGGGTAGAGGTGGGGGCTTGCCATTGTGTCCAGCCTGGTTTCGAGCTCCCGGGCGCTGGCCATATTCCCATCTAGGCATCCCCTAGTACATGAGTTCCCAGGCCGTCTCCACTCCTCCAGGTTTCGGTCTCCCAGTCTACCAACTTTGGGCAGGTGGAGGGTCCCTTGTTCTCCTGATCACTCCATCATACCATGCCCACTTGGACTTTTACCTGGGGAGCCATGGACACCCATCGTGACACATGTTGGAGGCATCATTTTTGTCACTGGCATCTCTGATGCCTGGCCTGGGGCATGACGGCACAATCGTGGCTTCTGGGTCCTCGACCTTTGGGACTCAGGTGGTCCTTCAGACTTGGCACCGGAGCAGCCTGGACACCGGGGACCATCATGCCTGACTCGATTTTGGGTTTCTTTCACTGAGCAAAATCTGGCCACATCACCTGGGCTGGTCTCTGACCTGGGGGCTCCACTCAGTGGGCAAGGCAGGAGGATTACCTGAGTCCAGCAGGTGGAGCCTGCGGTGGCTGTGATCATACCCCTACACTTTGGCCTGTGTGACAGAGTGGAACTCTGATTCAGAATAATAATATCAACCACCACCACCAAAACCACAGGTGGCACTCAGTGGGTCAGCCTGGCATTCCAGTCCTTCGGAGGCCCAGGTGAGTGGATGGCCTGTGACCACACATTCAACACCAGCCCAGAACAAGAGGTGAGATTTCGTCACAGTCATCAAAAATAAATCCAAAGATTATCTGGGCGTGGTGGAACAGGCTTGGGTTCCAACCACTCAGGGGGCTGAGGCATGAGGATCGCCTGTGCCCTGCAGGTGCTTTCTGCAGTGGCCATGAATATGCCCCTGTCCTCCAGTCTGGGCAACAGACCCAGATTCTGATTCCAAATAAAAATAATCACCACCATCACCACCACCCCTGCCACACATTGAGAGCTGTCACTCACAAGGATGGGAGAGGAAAAGGTATTTTCTGGCCTGTCGTTCACTGGAAGTTTCAAAGGTGGCCACCAGGCATGTCCTTCCCACACCTTCGGCCATGCGTCACAGAAGGCCTGCCTCCATACTTCATACTCGTGCCCCGAGGCAAAAATGCATTTGAGCTTATGAAACAGATGGTCCCAAGCTAGGGCAGCTGTCAAAAGCAGAGCCATCAATGCGGCCGGCAACCCCACAGTCAGCCTAGGTTCTTGACTCCCGGTATGCTACATTCAGGCGGGGGTGTGCCTCCTCCTCTGCCGATCATTCCATCATCCACTGCCTACACAAAGCCTTACCTGATGAGCTGTGGACATGCATTGTGATGCATGTGGGAGGCGTCTTTTTTGTTACTGGAGGCCCCATAGGCCTAGCTAGGGCATAGTGGCATAAACGTGTCTCTTGGTTCCTCAACCTGCCAGGTTCAGATGGTTCTCCTGCCTTGGCCCCTGAGCAGCTGGGACTCTGGTGGCCACCACATCCTAACTCGATTTTGGAGGCCTCTCACTGAGATGAGGACTAGCCACATTGGCAGGCTTGTTTCCGACCCCTAATCTCAGGAAGCCTCCCGCCTCGGCTTCTCAGTGCATGGGGCTGATGAGAGTGAGTCACGGTGTCTGGCCAGGACTTGCACATTTTGTCAGCAGTTGTGGTGCAAAGAATGCCCTGTGACAGAAGCCACCACATTCCATGTCGCTGGGACCATGGGTGCCACCACGCATGGCTCCAGTGCTTGTGTTCTGGGGAGGAACGAGTTCTCACTACGTGGCCCAGGCTGGTCCAAAACTACCGATCTCCAGGGATCCAATGCCTCCACATCCCAAAGCCACAGCCAAATTGTCTGCTGATCCACAGTCTTTCAGGAACTCTAATCCCAAGGATGGAGCCTCCTTCCCAAATGATCTCTGCTGTTCACGATGATCCCAACTCCATACACAAATGGGTGCTCTTCTTTTTTTTCTTTTTTAATATAAGTCAAAGTCTAACATTGTCATCAAGGCTAGAGGGTGGTGGCTTGCTCCCAGCCACTGCAGCCTCAGACAACCAAGCACTGGCAAGCCATTCCCCAGCCTTCTGAGGAGCCAGACCTACAGGCATGGCACCACCAAGCCCAGCTCACTGGGATGGAGGGTAGAGATGAGGTCTCACCAAGGTGTCAGGGTGAGTCTTCGCCTGCCAGTTCAGGCCAGCTGCTGGCCTCTGCCTCCCAAAGTGCTGGGCTGACGAGACTGAGCCCCCAAGCTGTCTCAATTTTTCATAAAATGTGAATTAGTTGCCTGGCACTGCAGTCCACGCCTGGAATCCCAGCCCTCTGGGTGGGCAAGGCAGGAAGATGGCTAGAGACCAGGAGGCCAAGTCCAGCCTGGGCCATTCAGGGGGACCCTGTCTCTGCACCCATTCAAACAAGGGTCTGGGGTCAAGGTGTCCATCATCCTGGCCTCTAGGAGGCTGAGGTTGTAGGATCACTGAAGCCTATGATTTTGAGGCTGGTGGAGAATGATGGCCGTGTGTAGAGGCCCCAACCTGGTGCCCATCGTCCCAGGCACTCTAGAGGCTGAGGCAGGAGGAACACCATAGGCCACGATTTCAAGGCAAGTAGTGAACGACGGTCATGTCTGCAGGACCCAGCCTGGGCCAAATAGCCAGAACCTGTCTCCAAAATCATCAGAATGGTACACAGATCCTCAAGTGCACATGATGTGCACACAGGGAGACTGGCTTTAGAGCTAGGAAAAATGTGATTGGGGGAAAGAAATGTACCCAAGTGAGGGTTGTGTCCCTGGCATTTCTTGACAGAAGGTGCTCATTGAGGAGTCGGTGAATTGGCCTGATTGGGGCACATTTCTGACCTAGGAGAGGAGAGCCAGCAGGAACCTGGCCTGGAAGCCTTGGGAACTCAAGCACCATAGTGGAGGCAACATTGATGGGGGTGGGGCTGGAAGGTGCTGAGCTTGGGGAACCCTCAAATGTGGGGCTGGAAGGGGAGGAGGACTGAAGGCAGAAGTTTTGCAGGAGAATCAATCTCTTTCTTTCCTTCCTTCTTTCTTTCCTTCCCTTTCTATCTTTCTTTCTTTCTTTCTTTCTTTCTTTCTTTCTTTCTTTCTTTCTTTCTTTCTTTCTTTCTTTCTTTCTTTCTTTTTCTTTCTTTCTTTATTTCTCACTAGGCTGTCCAGGCTGCTCACAAGCCACCCAACTCGGACCATACTTTTGGACTGTGACTCCCAAACTTCTGTGATCACAGGCTTTCCATTTGGTTGACATCCTGTTGTTACATCCTGGTCTTGAACTCTGGGCTGGACGTGATCCATCCGCCAATGCATGCACTCACCCATGGTTTCCTGGGTTTTGCTTGGTGTTGAGGTGGGGGCTTTCTATGGTGTTCAGCCTGGTATTGAGCTCCTGGGCTCTGGCCATCTTCCCGTCTCCACCTCCCCGGGTGCCAAAGAGATAGACGTGAGTAGCCCGACCATCCCCACCTCCCTGAGGTTTGAGAGTAATGCTCTCCCTTTCCCCATTGTGGCCCCTGGGAGAAGCGAGCAGGTACACCCTGGGAAATGAGGCGGGTGAAGGGGTGGGTGACTTGGCAGAGACACGTCCCTGTGCCAGGTACTCCCCCTGGAGAGGGCTCAGCGGCCAACTCCAGCCACATGTACTGGGGTCCCGGGACTTCAGAAAGGAGTAGACCTCGCAGTGGGGCCCAGTGAGGGATAAGGCCAGGCGTGTGGTCTCACGCCTGTCATTGAGGCACACTGGGAGGCCGAGGCAAGAGGACAACCAGAGCCCCAAGATCAAGACCATCCTTGACACTTTGGGAAGACCCTGTCTCTACAAGAAGCCAAAAAAGAGCCAATCCTGGTTGCACACACCTGTCATTCCAGCCACTCGAAAAGCCATGCTGGGAGGATTGCCATAGCCCAGCCAGTGGAGGCTGTGTTGTCCCAGAGCAGGACCCTGTTTTCCAGCATAGGTGAAAGAGTGAACTCCGACTGAGAATAATACCAACCACCATCACCACCACAAACACAGATCTGGCTCATGGGCTCAGCCTGGCATCCTGGCCCTTAAGAGAACCAGGGGTTGGACAACTTGAGCCTGCTGGTTAGACACCAGCCTGGGAGAAGTGCAAGACTTTTTCTCGGCCATCAAAAATAAATACAGAGATTAGCATGTCATGGTGGCACAGGCCTGTGGTTCCTGCCACTGGGGAAGTTGAGGCAGGAGGATCACCTCTGCCCGTCAGGTGGAATCTGTGGTGGCCCTGAGCATGATGCTGTTTTCTGGCCTGGTGATTGAGTGGGATTCTGACTCCAAATAATAATCACCACCAAACACACCACTACCTCCCCTGCCATCCAGCACAAGGAGTCATGATCAGAAATGGGACATGAAACAACACTTTCCTGCCTGTCATCAGCAGGAGGATTCAAAGGTGGCCACTGGGCACGTTTGTCCCATGTCATCAGCCATGGAGGTCTCCCTTCACCCTCCACACTCATGCCACATGAAAAAGACGCATGTGATCTCACAGGACAGACTGCCCCAAGTTGGGCAGCCATTGGGCATAGAACAATCAAGATGGACTGGCAAGGCTGTGGCCAGCCCAGTTTCCAGTCGATGGTCTGTCACCTTTGACTGGGGTGAGGGTCCCTTGCTCTCCCAATCACTCCATAGTCCCAGGCCCATGTGGATCTTTCCCAAGGGAACCGTGGATTCCAATCATGATGCGCATAGGAAGCATCTTTTTTGTTGCTGGAGTCTCTGATGCTGAGTTGAGACACGGTGCCATGATTGTGGCTTCCGGGGCCTCAAGCTGTGGGGCTCAGGTGGTCCTACTGCCTCATCCCATGAAAACCGGGACTCTGGGACCCACCACATCTGACTCGATTTGGGACCTCTTGCCAAGATGAGGTCTGACCATGTCACCCAGGTTGGTCTCCAAACCCAGGACTCAGGCAATCTCCCGTCTTGTCCTCCCAGGGCCCGGGGCTGATGAGTGTGTGCCACAGTGCCTGGCATGGACTCACATGTGCTGTTGACCAGATTGACACAAAGGCACACCTCGGGATGGAGGCCACCACATTCCATGTAGCTGGGACCGTGGGCACCACCATGTCTGACTTGACAATTTGTGTTATGGGGAGAGACGAGGTCTCACTATATGGTCTATGCTGGTCTTGAACTAGGCCATCTGAAGAGAAGGAATGATGCGCCCACCACCATGACTGGCTCTTTTGGGATGGAGGGTAGAGGCTGAGTTGCCTGGGCTCTTCTTGCATGCATGGGCTAGGGCTGGCCGTTGGCCTCAGTCTCCCAGTGCACTGGGATAACAGGGCTGAATGCCCAAACCTGACCTCGATCCTTCTGCAATGAACCAGAAGGCCTGGCACAGTGGCCCATGCCTGGAATCCCAGTTCTCTGGGAGACCGAGGCAGGAGGATTAGTGGAGACCAGGAGCTCATAGCCAGCCCAGCTGCAGGGAGATCCGATCTTCACATTCATCCAAACTGGAGGTCTTGGTTTGGGTGCCTGTCGCCCCAGCCACTTCAGAGGCTGAGGCGGGAGGATCTCCAGAGCCCACGATTGCAAGACTGGTAGTGAATGACGGTTGTGTCCCCAGGTCCCATCCTGGGCCACAGACACAGACCGTGTCTCCAAAAACATCAGAATTGTACACAGATATCCAACTAAGTGTGGTGTGCTCAAAGGGCGACTGTCTTTTGAGCCAGGAAAAATGGGATTGGTGGGAAGAAATGAGGCCGGTTGAGTGAAGTGTACCTAGACTTTCTTATTGGAAGGTCCTCATTGTCGAGTCGGAGGGTCAGCCTGCCTCGGGTACTTTTCACACCTCGGAGAGAAGAGCTAGCACAAACACGAACAGGAAGCATTCAAAGAGGGGCAGCCTTTGTTCGGGTTGGGGCTGGAAGGTATCAAGCTTAGGGGACCTTCGCATGTGGGGAAGGCATGAGGGTAAGGACTGAGGACAGAAGGTTTCCAGGAGAATGGATTCCTTTCTTTCTTTTTTCTTTCTTTCTTTCCTACCTTAATTTCTTTCTTTTTTCTTTCTTTCTTTCTTTCTTTTTTTCTTTCTTTCTTTCTTTCTTTCTTTCTTTCTTTCTTTCTTTCTTTCTTTCTTTCTTTCTTTCTTTCATCTTTTCTTTCCTCTCTAGGTTGCCCAGGCTGCTCTCAAACTGCCCAACTCAGGTTAACCTCTTGGCCTTGGCCTTCCAATCTGCTGCAATCCCAGGCTTTCCATTTGGTCAACATTCTAGTCTTCCTGCTGGGTCTTGAACTCTGGGTCAGAGGTGATCCACCTGCCAAAGCCTGCCCTCAAACAAGGTTTTCTGGGTTTTGCATGAGTCACGTGGCCATCTCCGCCCCAATCATTTCTTGTTGCCCCGTCTACCACCTTCAGTTGTGGGGAGGGCCCCTTCCTCTCCCTATCACTCCATCATCCCACGCCCATGCAGACCTTTCCCTGGGGAGCCATGGACACCCATCTTGACACACATTGGAGGCATATTTTTTGTTGCCAGAATCTCCATTGCCCGTGTTGGGCCGTGGCAGCATGATTGTGACTTTCGGGGCCTTGATCTGTAGGGCTCAGTTAATCGTCAACTCTTGGCCCCCAAGCAGCTTGGACTCTGGGACCCAGCACACCTGACTCGATTTTAGGGCTCTTTCAACGAGATGAGTTCACGCCACCTTGACCAAGTTGGTCTCTGATGCTGGGGCTCCACTCACTGGGCCGAGATGGGAGGATTGCCTGAGCCCACCAGGTGGAGTCTGCAGTGTCTGTGAATGTGCCCCTGCATGTAAGCCTTTGTGAGAGAGTGGGACTCCAACTTAGAATAATAATCCAACCACCACAACCACAAAAACCTCAAGCTGGGCTCTGGACCTCAGTCTGGCATTCTGGCCCTTTGGAGGCCCAGGCCAGTGGATGGCCTGAGATTGCAGGAACAATACCAGCCCAGACCCAGGGCTATACCTTGTCTCAATTTTTTATTCAATAAATATAAATCCAAAGATTAGCCAGGCATGGTGGTGCAGGCTTGTAGTTCCAACCACTCAGGGGGCCGAGGTGGGAGGATCACTGAACTCGGCATGTGGAGTCCTCGGTGGCCACGAATATGCCCCTGTGCTCTGGCCTGCGTGACAGACTGGGATTCCAACCCCAAATAAAAATAATCACCACCATTGCTACCACCACCACCCCTGCCACACAGAGAGAGGAGTCACCATCAGGTATGGAAGAAGAAAAGGCACTTTCATGCCTGTCGTTCATGGGAGGTTTCAAAGGTGGTCACTGGGCAGGTCTGTCCCACACATTCGGCCATGCACCCCAGAAGGCCTGCCTCCATCCTCCACACCCATGTCCCATGGCAAAGACGTGTGTGACCTCACAGAACAGATGGCCCTGAGCTAAGGCAGTCATCGAGCACAGAACGATCAAGGTAGACAGCAACACCAAATCCATCCCTGGTACTTTTTGCCCAGTATGCCACCTTTGGGTGGGGGAGGGAGGCTTCCTCTCCCAATTACTTCATTGTCCCCCACCCATGCAAACCATTCCCTGTGGAGCTGTAGATGCATGTCATGACACACGTGGAGGTGTCTTTTCTTTTTACCAGAGTCTCCTTTGACTGAGTTGGACCATGGCGACATGATTGTTTCTCTCAAGGCCTTGACCTGCTGGGCTCAGGAAGCCCTCTTGCCTCAGTCCCCGAGCAGCCGGGACTTCATGCTCACCTGACTCGATTTTGGGGACCTCTCACCGAGACAAGGTCTGACCATGTTGCCTGGGTTTGTCTCTGACCCCTGGACTCAGGCAGCATCCCTCCTCAGCCTCCCAGGGCACGGGGCTGATGGCTGTGAACCATGGTGTCTGGCCAGGTCTCACACATTCTGTCAGTGAGGGTGGTGCAAAGGAATTCCCTGGGACAGAGGCCACCACATTCTATGTACCTGGGACCATGGGCACCACCATGCGTGACTACAGTGATGTGTTCTGGGAAGTGATGAAGTCTCGTTACGTGGCCCAGGCTGCTTCTGAACTCCTGGGCTCCAGTGGTTCCCCACCTTGGCCTTCCAAATCCTCAGCCCGATTGTCTGGCAATCCACCTTCTTCTGGGAACTCTAATCCCAAGGCCAGGGCCTCCTTCCCAACTGATCTCTGTCTGTTCACGATGATCCCAACCCCATACACAAATGAATCCACTTTTTTTCATTTTTTACTTTATTTCTTTGAGTTAGAGTCTAACTCCATCATCCAGGCTGTAAGGAAGTGGCTTGCTCCCAGCCACTGCAGCCTCGGCCCACCGTGCTCTGGAAAGTCCTTCCTCAGCATTCTGAGGAGCTGGTACAACAGGTGCATGCAACCATGCCCAGCTCAATTGTGATGGATGGTAGAGATTAGGTCTAGCTGAGGTGCCAGTGTGGGTCTCGGCCTACAGGCTCAGGCTGGCTGCTGGCCTCAGCATCCAAAGGCGCTGGGATGATGAGGCTGAGCCCCCAAGCCCAGCCACGATCTTTCATCGAGAATGAACCAGAAGGCCCAGTGTCACAGCCCATGCCTGGAATCCCAGAAATCTTGAGGCCGAGGTGGGAGAATGGCTCGAGCCCAGGAGCACAAGTCCAGCCCAAACCACACAGGGAGACCCCATCTCTGCACCCACACAAACAGGGGATCTTGGGTCACGGTGCCCGTCATCCTGGTCACTTTGGAGCCTGAGGTAGGTGGATTGCCGGAGCCCTCAATTTTGAGATGGGTGGGAAATGACTGTCATGTCCCCAGGCCCCGTCCTGGGACACAGAGCCAAAGCCTGTCTCCAAAATCATCAGAATCGTACAGATTCTCAACTGTGTGTTGTGTGTTTACAAGAAGATTGGTTTTGAGCTAGGAAAATTGGGATTGGGGGAAGAATCCCTCGTGAAGGTTCTTTGGTGAAGGTTGTGTCCCTGGCCATTCTTGATGGATGGTCCTCATTGCTGAGTCAGCAGGTCCGCCTGCCGGAGACACATTTTTCACCTAGGAGAGGAGAGCCGGCAGGAATGTGGCCAGGTAACTTCAGGAACTATTGCACTAAAGTGGGGGCAGGCATTGGTCTGGGTTGGACTGGAAGATGCAGAGTTGGGGGACCCTCACATGTGGGAGAGATGGGGGAGAAGTTTTGAGGTCATAAGTTTGCAATAGAATTCTTTCTTTCTTTCTTTCTTTCTTTCTTTCTTTCTTTCTCTCTCTCTCTCTCTCTCTCTTTCTCTCTCTCTCTCTCTCTCTCTCTCTCTCTCTCTCTCTCTCTTGCTTTCTTTTCTTTGCTCACTAGATTGCCCAGGCTGCTCTCAAACTACCCAACTCAGGCCATCCTCTCAGCCTGGGCCTCCCAAACTGCTGTGATCACAGGTTTTCCATTTGGTCCACATCATGATTGTACTGCCTTGTACTGAACTCTGCGCCAGAGGTGATCCTCTCGTGAGGCCTGCCCTCACCCAAGGTTTTCTGTGTTTTGTTTGGGGTCGAGGTAGAGGTTTGCTATGGTGTCCACGCTGTTCTCGAGCTCCCGGGCTCTGGTCATATTCCCCTCTCATCCTCTCTGAGTGCCAATGAGACAGGCATGAGAGTTTGATAGTCATGCCCTCCATTTCCCTGTGGCAGCCCCTGAGAGGAGCGTGCCAGTCAACCCTGGGGAATGAGGCGGGCAGAGAGGTGGGGCCTAGGAAGAGACATGGCCCTGTGTCTGGTGCTTCCCCTCGGGAGAGCTCACCTGGCAACCCCAGCTGCACTCTATGGGATCTTGTGTCATCATAATGGAGTGGGTCTTGCGGTGCAGCCACAATAATGGAGTGGAGGGCTGGTGCTGGGGCTCATGTCTCTCATCCCAGCATTCTGGGAGGCCAAGATGAGATGATGGCCTGAGCCCCCGGGTTCGACACCAACCCGGGCCCCTTGGTGAGACCTCGTCGCTACAAAAAGCCAAAAAAATGAGCCAAGCATGGAGATGCACACCTGTTGTTCCAGCCACTCGGGAGGCTGTGGGGGAAGGTTAGACAGAGCCCAGCTGGTGGCAACTGTGGTGGCCCCAGTGCTCTGCCCTGAGTGACAGAGTGGGACTCTGACTCATAATAATAATACCAACCACCACCACCACAACAACATGCTGGGCTTAGGGTCTCAGCCTGGCATCCTGGCACTTTGGAGGGCCAGGTGAGTGGATGGTCTAAATCTGCTAGTTCCACACCATCCTGGGACAGCCAATGAGACCTCATCTCAGTCATCAAAAATAAATCCAAAGATTAGCTGGGCTTCGTGGTGCAGGCCTGTGGTACCAGCCACTTGGGGGGCCAAGGCAGTAGTATCACCTGAGGCCGGGAGGTGGAGTTCATGGTGTCTGTGAGCATGCTCCTGTGCCCTTGCCTGGGTGACAGAGTGGGATTCCAACTCCAAATAATAATAATCACCAACACCGCCATCACCACCACCCCTGACACCCAGCGTGAGGAGTGAGTCAACCTCAGGGATGGGAGAGAAAATGACACTTTCTGGTCTGAAGTTCATGGAAGGTTTCAAATGTGGACACCAGGCAATTCCATCCTGCACCTTCAGCCACGTGCCCCAGAAGGCCTGCCTCCACCCTCCACATTCAAGCCCCATGGCAAAGATGTGTGTGAGCTCATGGAACAGATGATCCTGAGTTACGGTGGCTGTCATGCACACATTGATCAAGGAAGACAGGCAAAGTCATGGCCAGCCCAGCTTCTGGTCACCCTGTCTCCAGCCTTTGGGCAGGGGGAGGGCCCTTCCTCTCTTGTTCACTCCATCATCCCCCACCCACATAAATCTTTTCCTGGGGAGACATGGATGCACATTGTGATGCATGTGTGGAGGTGTCTTCTTTGTCACTGGAGTCTCCATCAGCTGGGTTGAGGCATATAGGCATGATCCTGGCTCCCAGGCCTTTGATTTTGGGGGTTCAGGCAGTCCTATTTCCTTGGCCCCCAAGCAGCCGGGACTCCAGGAGCCACCACACATGACTCGATTTTGGGTACCTCTTGCTGAGACATGGTCTGGCCAGGTCACCCAGGTTGGTCTCTGACCCATAGGCCCAGGCAGCCTCCCACCTCAGCCTCCCAGGGCACAGGGCCGAGGGTCATGACTCACAGTGCTTGTCCTGAACTTGCATGAGCTGTTGGTGGGAGCAATGTAAAGGAACACCACAGGACGGAGTCCACCACATCCCATGTAGCCAGGACCACAGGAGCTACCACATACGACTCCAGTGTTTGCGTTCTGGGAAGAGGCGAGGTCTCGCTACATGGTCCAGGCTGGTCTTGATCTCCTGGGCTCCAGTGGTCCCCTGCCTCAGGCTCCAAAAGCCACAGACCAATTGTCTGCTGATCCATCATCTTTCAAGAACTCTAGGCCCAAGGCAGGGGCCTCCTTCCCAAATGATCTCTGCTCATGATGATCCCGACTCCATACACAAATGGATGCCCATTTTTTTGCCTTTTTTTCTTTGAGTTGGAGACTCACTCCATCACCCAGGCTGGAAGAAAGGGGCTCGCTCCTGGCCACTGCAACCTTGGCAGGGCGGTCTTTGGCGAGACTTTCCCCAGCTTTCCGATGAGCCAGAACAACAGGTGCATGCCACCACACCCGGCTTATTTGGGATGGAGGGTAAAGCCAAGGTCTTCCAGAGTTGCCTGGCAGGGAATTGTCCTGTAGGCTCGTGCCGACAGTTGGCCTTGCCCTTCCAAAGCACTGGGATGGTAAGGCTGAGCCCTCGATCCCGGCCTCAATCCTTCATCAAAAATGAACCATAAGACCATGACTGGAATCCAAGAGCTGTGGGAGGCAGAGGCAGGAGGATTTCTGGAGCCCAAAAGCACAAGGCCAGTCCGGGACATGCTGGGAGACCCTGTCTCCACACACATCCAACAGGTGGTCTGGGGTCAAGGTGCCTGTTGTCCTGGCCACTTCAGAGGCTGAGGCAGAGTATTGCCGGAGCCCATTTGTTTGAGGCTTGCTGTGAACAATGGTCGTATTCCCAGGACCCAGGCTGGGCCCCAGTACAAGACCCTGTCTCCAAAAACATCAGAATCATACACAGATTCTCAACTTTGCATGGTGTGTTCACAGGGCGACTGACTTGAGTCAGAAAAAAATGCGATTGGGGTAAAAAAATGTCCCCAGGTGAGGGATGTGTTCCTGTCTTTTCTTGGTGGAAGGTCCTCATTGCCGAGTTGGAGGATCGGTCTGCCTGCAGCATATTTCTCACCTCAGAGAGGAGAGACAGCAGGAACCCAGCCTGGGAGCCTTGGGAACACCCACACAAAAGTGGAACACCCACACAAAAGTGATGGCAGCCATTTTGGGGGTGTTACAGCTGGAAGGCACGGAGCTTGGGGGACCCTTACATGTTGGAGGGTTGGGGGGGAATGACAGGTGCCAGAAGTATTGCAGGAGAATTTCTTTCTTTCTTTCTTTCTTTCTTTCTTTCTTTCTTTCTTTCTTTCTTTCTTTCTTTCTTTCTTTCTTTCTTTCTTTCTTTCTTCTTTCTCTCTTTCCTTTCACTACTAGGTTGACCAGGCTAATCTCAAACTGCCAAAATCGGGCCATCCTCTCGGCCTGGGTCACTAAAACTGCTGTGATCACAGGCTTTCAATTTGATCAATATCGTGGACTCCCTGCCTGGTCTTGACTTCTGAGCCAGAGGCAATCCTCCCACCAAGGCCTACCCTCACTCAAGGTTTTCTGGGATTTACTTGGTGTTGAGGTGGGTAGTTGCTCTGGTGCCCAGCCTGGACTCAAGCTCCCAGGTTCCCGACATCTTCCCGTCTCAGCTTTCCGAGTGCCGAGGAGGCAGATGTGGGTCGCCTGGCCGTCCCTGACTCCCCATAGATTTGAGATTCATGCCCTCCCTTTCCCTAAGGCAGCTGTTGGAAGGAGAGTGGGTACAACCCTGGGGAGTGAGAAAGGCAGAGGGGTGGGCACCCTGGCAGAGACACTCTCCTACACCAGGGTCTCCCCCAGGGTCCCAAGCCATTGGAAGGGATCGGGTATCATAATAGTCCCCTGAGGAGTGTGTGGAGGCTGGGCGTGGTGACTCACGCCTGTCATCCTGATGATATGGGAGGCTGATCTGAGAGAATGGCCTTAGACCCTGGTTTTGAGACCAGCCCAGTCACTTTGGAGAGACTTCATCTCTACAAGAAGCCAAAAAAATGATTACTGTTGTGGCATTTGCCACGCGTGATGCTGCGGTGCGAGGATTGCCATAGCCCAGCCTGTGGAGATCACAATGGCCAAGAGCAGGCACCTGTGCTCTGGCCTGGGTGACAGAGTGGGACTCTGACTCAGAATAATAATACCAACAACCCGCTCCACCTCAAAAACAGGCCGGGTTTAGGGGCTCAGCCTGGCATCACGGCACTTCGGAAGCCCAGGTGAGTGGACATGCTGAGCCTGCAGGTTCAACACCAGCCTGGGACACAGGGCAAGACCTCATCTCTGCCCTCAAAAATAAATCCCAAAATTAGCCAGGTGTAGTGGGGCAGGCCTGTGGTTCCAGCCACTTCAGGAGGTGGTGAGGAAGGATCGCCTGAACACAGCAAGTGAAGCCTGTGGTGGCCATGAACTTGCTCCTGTACTCTATCCTGGTCAACAGAATGGGATTCCGACTCTAAATAATAATAATAATTACCACCACCACCACCACTAACCAGGCCACCCATCTGAGGATTCACACTCAAGGATGGGAGAGTAAAATGCAATTTCTGGCCTGTCATTCACAGGAGGTTACAAAGGAGGCCACCGGGCATGTCCATCCCGTGACTTCAGCCACGCACCCCAGAAGGCCTTCCTCCACCCTCCACACTCGTGCCCCACAGTAAAGACATGTGTGAGATCATGGAACAGATGATCCTGAGGTTGAGCAGCCATCGGACACACAACGAACAAGTTGGTCAGTTAATGCCACGTCCAGACCAAGTTCTTATCACCCTGTCTTCCACCTTCAGGTAGGGGGAAAGCCCCTTAAACTGCCAATCTCTCCATCATCCCCCATCCCCGCGGACCTATCCCCTAGGAGTCATGGACGCTGGTCATTATGCAAATGGGAGGTGTCTTTTTTGTTGATGGAGTCTCTGTAGGCCAGGCTGGGAAACTGGCAGCATGATTGTGTCTCCTGGGGACTCCACCTGAGGGGCTCAGGTAGTAATTCTGCCTCAGTCACCAAGCTGCCAGGACTCTGGGAAGATCACAACTGACGTGATTTTTGGAACCTCTAGCTGAGACGAGGTCTGGTAATGTCGCTTGTGCTGGACTCCCACCCCTGGTCACAGGCAGCCTGCCTCCTCGGCCTCCTAGGGCATGGGGCTGATCGTCGTGAGCCACAGTTTCCGACCTGGACTTGCATGTTCTGTCAGCATGAGCAACATTAAGGAATGCCCCAGGCCAGAGGCTATTGCTTTCCTTGTAGCCGGGACTGCGTTTGCCATCATGTGCGATTCCAGGGTTTACATTCCAGGGAGCAATGAGGTTTTGCTATGTGCCCCAGGCAGATCTTAAAATCCTGTGCTCCAGCAGTCAAATGTCACGGTCTCCCAGAGCCACAGCCTGATTTTCTGCCAATCTACTGTCTTTTGGGAACTCTAGGGCCAAGGCTGGAGCCTCCCTTCCAAATGATCTCTATTCACAATGATCCCAACTGTATACACAAATAAAAGGTTTTTTTCCTTTTTTGTTTTTTTCTTTCAGTCACCCAGGTTGGAGGGCAGTGACTTGATCCTGGCCACCACAGGCTCAGCCTGCCGGGTTCTGGAGAACCTTTCCCAGGCATTCCAAGGAGCCGAAATCACAGGCGTTTGCTACCACACCCAGCTCATTTCAGATGGAGGGTAGAGACGAGGTTTGCCAAAGTGCACTGGTGGGTCTCAGCACACAGGCTCAGGCTGGCTGCAGGTCTCAGCTTCCCAAAGCACTGGGATGATGAGGCTGACCCCCGAGCCCAGACTCAATTCTTCATTGAAAACAAACCAGAAGGCCTGGTGTGGCAGCCCATGCCTGGAATTCCAGGATTCTGTGAGGCTGAGGCAGGAGTATGACTGGAGCCCAGGAGCCCCAGGCCAGCCTGGGCCATGCAGTAAAACCCCATCTCTGCATCCACCTGAACAGGGTGTCTAGGTTTGAGGTGCCTGTCATCCCAGCCACCTGGAGCCTGAGGTGGGATGATTGCCAGAGACTGCAATTTTGAGGCTAGTGACAAATGACGGTTGTGTCCCCAGGCCCCAGCCTGGGCAACATAGCTAGACCCTGTCTCCAAAAACATCAGAATCGTACACAGATTCTCAAATGCACATGGTGTGTTCACAGGGTGACTGGACTTAAATCCTGGAAAAGTAGGGAAAGTAATGTCTCTGGGTGAGGAATGTGTCCCTGGCCTTTCTTGGCAGAAGGTCCTCATTGCCGAGTTGGATGGTTGGCCTGCCTGGGGCACATTTCTCTCCTCAGAGTGGAAGGCCAGCAGTAACCCGGCCATGTAGTCAGAAACTCCAGCACCAAAGCAGGGGAACCCATTGTGGGGCATTCGTGCTGGAAGGTGCCAAGTTTGCAGGACCCTCATATATGGGGGGCAGTGGAGGAAAGACTGAGGGGTTTGCAGAAGAATGCACTTCTTTCTTTCTTTCTCTTTCTTTCTTTCTTTCTTTCTTTCTTTCTTTCTTTCTTTCTTTCTTTCTTTCTTTCTTTCTTTCTTTCTTTTTCTCACTAGTTTGCCTAGTCTGCTCTCAATTCACCCAATTCTAGCTTTCCTCTCAGCCTGGTCCTCCCAAACTGCTGGGATCACAGGCTTTTGATTTGTTTGACATTCTGGTCTTCGGGTATGGTCTTGAATTCTGTCCCAGAGTTGATCCCCCTGCCAAGGCCAGCCCTCACCCAATGTTTTCTGGGTTTTGCTTGGGGTCAAGGTCAGGAGTTGCTATGGTGTCCAGCCTGGTCTCGAGCTCCCAGGCTCCAGCCATCTTTCCATCTCAGACTCCCCGAATGATGAGGAAACAAGTGTGAGTTGACCCACCATCCCCAATCCCCCGATGGTTTGAGAATCACACTCTCCCTTTCCCTGTGAGAGCCCCTGGGAGGATGAGGTGTGTGGAGTGGTGGATGCCCCAGCAGAGACATGCCCCTATGCAAGGCACAACCCCGGTCAAGGGCTCAGTGGGTGATTCTGGCCGTCCTCTCCAGGGCCCCAGGTTGACGGAAGGGAGGTCTCGCAGTAGGGCCCCAAGAGGGGTGTGGAGGTCAGCTATAAGGGCTCACACCAGTCATCATGGAACTCTGGGAGGCCAAGGCTAGAGGATGGCCTGAGACCCCGTGTTGGAGATCATCCTGGAGAGCTTGGTGAGACTTTCTCTCTACAAGAAGCCAAAAACTTGAACCAAGCACGGTGGCTCACGATTGTTGTTATGGCCACTCAGGAGGCCATATTGGGAGGATTGCTGGAGACCAGTCAGTGGAGGCCATGGTGGTGGAGGGCAAGCCCCTGTGCCCTGACCTGGGAGACAGAGTGGGACTCCAACTCAGAATAATAATACCAACCACTACCACCACCACAACCACAGGCTGGGCTCAGTGACTCAGACTGACATCCCAGCCATTCGGAAACCCAGGTGTTGGATGGCCTGAGCCTGGGCAATTGACACTAGCCTGGGACACAGGATGAGACCTAGTCTTGGGCATCAAAAATAAATCCAAAGACTAGTCTGGCGTGGTGACCCAGGCCAATGGTTACAGCCACTCAGGGGGCTGAAGTGGGGTTATTGCCTGAGCCTGTCAGGTGGTGTCCCCGGTGGCCCACAGTGTGACCCTGTGCTCTGGCCTGGGTGACAGAGTGGGATTCCTACTCCAAATTATAATACACAGCAGCAGCACCACCACCCCTGCCACCCCACACAAAAAGTCACCCTCAGGGATGGGAGAGGAAAAGGCACTTTCTGTCCTGTCATTTTTGGGTGGTATCAAAGGTGGCCACTGGGCACGTCCATCCCATACCTTTGGTCATGCGCCCCAGAAGGACTGCCTCCACCCTCTACACTCATGCCCCACAGAAAAGATGTGAGCTCAAGGAACAGATGACCCAGAGCTAGGGTGGCTGATGGGCAGAGTGATCAAGGCAGTCCAGCAATGCCACAGCCAGCTCAAGTTCTGGTTGCCCTGTCTGACACCTTCAGGCACGGTAGGACCCTTCCTATCACCATCACTCCATCATCCCTTGCCCACGTGGACCTTTCACTCGGAATTCGTGAAGGCCCATTGGGATGCATGTGAGAGGCATTTTTTTGTCACCAAAGTCTCTGTCTGTGGGACTGGGGTGCAGGGGCACAATCCTGAAGCTTAGAACTGTGCCTCAGGTGGTCCTCCTGCCTCAGCCCTGAGCAGGCAGGACTCCAGGGGCCACCATGCCTGACTTGATTTTGGTGACCTCTCGCTGGGATGAGGTCTGGCCATGTCACCCTTGATGTTCTCTGAACCCTGGGCTCAGGCAACCTCTTGCCTTGGCCTACCAACCACGTATACAAATGGATGCCCTTCTTTCTTTTCCTTTTTTTCTGACTTGGAGTCTGACTCCATCACCCAGGTTGGAGGGTGGTGGCTCACTCTTGGCCACCACAGCATCAGCCTACCAGGTTCCAGCGAGCCTTTCCATGAGGTCCCAAAGAGCCAGAATGACAGGCATGCACCACCATGCCCGGCTTATTTTGGATGGAGTGTACAGATGAGGCCTCACCGAGGTTCCCCAGCAGATATCAGCCTGCAGTCTTGGTCCAGTGGTTGGTTTTGGCCTCCCAGTGTGCTGGGATTATGAGGCCAAGCTCTGGAGCCTGGCCTTGATCCTTTGTCAAAAACGAACCAGAAGGCCTGGCATGGTGGCTGACATCTGCAATCCCAGCAATCCAGGAGACAGAGAAGGGAGAATGGCTGGAGCCTAGGAGCCCAATGCCATCCAGTATCATGTAGAGAGATCTCCACAACCATCCCAACAGGGGGTCTTGGGTCAAGGTGCACATCGTCTCTGCCATTCCAGAGACTGAGGTGGGAGGATCACTGGAGCCTGTGATTGCAGGACTGGTGGCAAATGATGGTTATGTCCCTGAGTCCCAGCCTGGGTCACAGAGCCAGAATCTGTCACCATAAATATCTGAATCCTACACAGATTCTCAACTGTGCATGGTGTGTTCACAGGGCGACTGGCTTTAGAGCCAGGAAAATGGGATTGGGGGATGAAATGTCCGCAGATGAGGGATGTGTCCCTGGCATTTCTTGGTGGATGGTCCCCATTTCCAAATTGGAGGGTCAGCAAGTCTGGGGCACATTTCTCACCTCTGAGAGGAGATCAGGCAGGAACCCGGCCAGGCAACCTCAAGAACTCCCACACCAAAGTGGGAACAGCCTTTGGGGGGGTTGCAGCTCAAAGGTGCCAAGCTTTGAGGACACTCACATGTGCAGTAGGTGATGGGGAAGGACTGAGGGCAGAAGCTTTGCAGGAGAATGGATTTCTTTCTTTCTTTCTTTCTTTCTTTCTTTCTTTCTTTCTTTCTTTCTTTCTTTCTCTCTCTCTCTCTCTCTCTCTCTCTCTCTCTCTCTCTCTTTCTTTCTTTCGTTCTTTCTTTGTTTTCTTTCCTCACTAGTTTGCCCAGGTTGCTCTCAAACCCCCAACTGAGGCCAAACTCTTGACCTGAGCCTCTCAAACTGCTGCAATCACAAACTTTCCATTTGGTCGACATTCTGGTCTTCCTTTCAGGTCTTGAATTCTGGGCCATAGGCTATTCTCCTGCCGAGGCCTACCCTCACCCAAGGTTTTTTGGGTTTAGTTTAATTATTTGATTTTTAAAGTATTGATGAACTTTCTCGACTATAGCTTGACCTTGAGTATTATACGGAACTCCTGTAGAATGTGAGATGTCAAACCGGGTACAAAATGACTGAAAAGCTTTGGATGCAAAAGCACAAGCATTATCAGTTTTTAATTGTTTAATTGTTTTGTCAAAAACAAAAAAAATAAATGTTGGACTACATCTTTATATTCTTCCCCAGTTCGGGGCGAGGCTAAAATTACATGGGAAAGTGTATCCACTATCACATGTAGAAATGACAAATTTCCAAAATTTTGGAAGTGAGTAATATCCATTTGCCACAAAACATTAGGTGTTAATCCACGGGGATTAACTCTTGGGAGAAGAGGGTTATTAGAAATAGAACACGAAACACAAATTTTTTTATCATTTGTCCAACTGTTTCTCTTGGAATGTGAAACCGGTGCCTGAAAGCTGCAGCATTTTGGTGATGAATATTTGGGGTTGCTGAGTTTGATTGTCTAAGGAATCAACAGGGATGGGGCACATGACTGATTTTGTTAAGGCATCTGCTAATTGATTTCCTTGATGTAGAGGTCCAGGGAATCCTGAATGAAATCTAATATGACTTGTGAAAAATGGTTAGTTTCTAACAATTATTATTTTCTGTAATTGGATAGATATATCAAGAATAGTTTTCTTATTAACAGGAATGGTGGCTGTTTTAATATGAGTAAACAGCCCTTTTATATAAAAGAATCACTGTAGAAAGACAATTTTCTCCTCTTAAATCAAGACGGTTACAAATCACAATCCCTACTCCTCTGGTGCCACTTGCCAGAAGTCTTTTGATGCCAATGGGCAAATTTAAATTATCTGGATATTTTTCTTCATGATACCTTGCTGCTTCTTTTAAGTTTTCCTTATCCTCATCATCAACAGGGGCAGTGGCTAACACAGCCTGGGAAGGAACAGGGGTTAGTAAGGGAGTTCTTTCACCTGGTTCCTCTTTACTTTAATGGGCATTTATCAACTTTTAGTTGTGGATCTAAGACATCTCTAATTATATTCCATAATGCAAAAGTGTCTACAAGCACTCATTCTGGACCGTGGAGTGTGTAGTACAGTTTTAATATTTTCTCAAACTTTGTCCATGTTTCTAAATTACCAGTGCCTTCTTCAGGGAATCAGGGTCATTGCTCTTGCACAAAAAAGGAGAAAACGAGATAATCGTGTAGAGGAAACTTTATTTATATTTTTGGAGGGTTGGAGTCTCACTCTGTCACCCAGACTGGAGTGCAGTGGCTGCTCTGGGCCACTGCATCCTCAACCTGCTGGACTCGAGCGATCCATCTGCCTTGGCCTTCTGAGTAGCCAGAATTACAGGAAAGCACGACCGTGATGGGCTGATTTGTTTGATTTATTGTAGAGATGAAGTCTCGCCAACTTGCCCATGCGGGTTTCGAACCCGTGAACTCAGGCAATCCACTCACTTCAGCCTCCCAAAGTGTGGGATTACTGGCTGTGCCACCGAGCCCGGCTTAGAAGAAATTTCAATTCCTCTTTTAGAAAGCAAATGCATCAAAATGCTTATGAACAATTTTCTTTCTTTAAATTCACTCTGGACCATGATCGTATCACAGCTCAAAAACTGGTTACCCTTCCTAGTTCTGCCTGTCTCAACAGAGGGGTCTGCAGCACCCTAGATAAGTCCCAATCCCTTCCAGTTAAAATAAGGCTTAACTTTCAGGTCCCTGTTTGGGCACCACTTGGCGAAGTCCAACTCCAGCAGGTCAGGGTTTCCTGAAGGAGGAACAGCTTCGACATAGGAGAAAACCTATACACTGACTCTGTTGTTATGCAGGACAGATGCTGATTTATTTTTATTTTCAAGTTCTTTTTATACTTTTAGTTACATACAGTTTGGCTTTCAAACTCAGATGTATTTATTTTGTTTTGATCATTGTTCTAAATGTGATGAAATACTGTCTGTCTTCCCTCAAATTTGTGACAACTTATCCACTAATACAATCTTTAAAGCACGTAATTTTTCACAATGTTTTTTTTTCAAACTATTAACCCTAACCATCTAAACTTTTAACAACTTAATGCCTAAATTGTTTTTCTAACATTTTTAAAAATAGAATTATAAAATCTTTTCTACTATTTCAACCGTTCTATATTAATCACCTACTCTAAAATGCAAAAAGTTTGTATATACTGCAAATTATAAGGCTATCCATCTGTTTTCTTGCATAAATGGCCACACCTAAAATTAAAACACTTGTAATCATCACAGAAACGTTTTCATTATGCTAAAAATACCAATATAACACTTCACAATTAGCAAAACAAAAACAGCCTCCTCAAAGCTCTCTAATTAGCAGCCAACTTGAAAAACTAAAACTAATAAACCTATTATGATGCCCAATGTGATGTTTATAATTTGCGTCTATAGTCCCTTGTGAGGGATAAAGAGAGCACTGATGCACATTCAAACCAAGGTTGCCAAGGGTAGGAGACTGCCACCCGCATTTTTTAATCATTGTTGTGTGTTCAAACACAAAAAGGGTGGGGACAAAGAAACTCAAGTGGAGGGTCATATCTTGACAGAAAAAATTTCCATTTCACTAATTGCTTGTTTCTACTAATAGATTATTTTAATGGACTACTATTTTTTTGCATCCCCCAACTCCTTGGATACCAAGAGTGAACATAAGACGAGTAGAAGAAGCAAGGCCGATAGCGGCCTAGAGTGGCCCTGCAACCTGGGGACTTCAGCCTTACAGACCCTGTCAATGTGAAGGTCTCTGAGGTTGGCTCCTGACACCAGGTCATCGGAAGGGAGTGGGCCTTGTGGTGGGGCCCAGAGAGGGATTTGGAGGACAGGTGGTGGGGCTCAGACCTGTCATCCTGGCAATCTAGGAGACTGAGGTAAGAGGATAGACTGAGCCCCAGGTTCAAGACCAGACCAGGCACCTTGGCAAGACCTTTGCTCTACAAGATGCCAAAAAAATGTGCTGCACATGGAGGCATGCACCTGTCTTTCTGGCCACCTAGGAGGCCATGGCAGTAGGATCACTGGAGCCCAGTTTGGAGCCCACTGGGACCCGGATGCCAAAAGTGGGTCCCTGAGTTCCGGCCTGGGAGACAGAGTGAGACTCCAACTCAGAATAATAGTACCAACCTCCACCACCACCACAACCACAGGCTGGGCTCAGGGGCTCAACCTGGCCTCCCATCCTTTTGTAGGGCCAGGTGAATGGAAGACCTGAGCCTGTGAGTTCAACCCCAGCCTGGGACAGGAGGAGAGACCTGGTCTCGGCCTTAAAAAATAAATCCAAAGATTAGCCAGGCGTGGTGGCACTGGCCTTTATTTCCACCCAATCGTGGAGGCGATGCAGGAGGATCATCTGATCCTGGCATGTGCTATCCGCACTGGACGTGACCATGCCTCTGCACTCTGGCCTGGGAGCTAGAGTGGGATTCTGACTCCAAATAATAATAGTCACCACCACCACCACCACCACCACCACCACCACCACCACCACCTACCTGACATCCAGAACGAAGTGTCACCCTCAAGGATATGAGAAGAAAAGGCACTTTCTGGTCTGTCGTTGCAGGAGGTTTCATAGGTGGCCACTGGGCATGTTCGTCCCACACCTTCCACCACATGCCCCAGAATGCCTGGCTTCACTACCCACACAAGCCCAGCTTGGTCTCTGACCCCTGGGTTCAGACAATCTCCTGCTTCGAATTCCCAGGGCACAGGGCCGACTGCCATGAGGCACGGTGACCAGCCTGGACTGGCACGTTCTGTCGGTGGGGGGTGACACAAAGGAATGCCCCAGATGGAGGCCACCACATCCCATGTAACTGGGACTGGGGGCACCACCATGAGTGACTTCAGTGTCTGCATTCCAGGGAGTGATGAGACTTCACTGTGTGGCTCAGGCTGGTCTTGAACTCCCAGGCTCCAGCGGTCTGCTGACTTGGCCTCCCAAAGCCACATTCCAATTGACTGCTTATTGACTGTCTTTTGGGAACTCTACAAAGAAGACTGAGGCTATCTTCCCCAGTGATCTCTGTCTGTTCACAATAATTCCAACTCCATACACAAATGGTTGCTCTTTTCTTTCCTTTTATCTTTTTATTTTTTGAGTCAGAGTATCACTCCTCACACAGGCTGGAGGGTGGTGGCTGGCTCCCAGCAAGTGCAGCCTCGGCCCACTGGGCTCCAACTTGCCATCACCCAAAGGCCTTCTGAGAAGCCAGATCAACAGAGGTTGAGCACCTGAGCCTGGCCTTGATCCTTCGTCTAAAATAAACTAGAAGACTGGACACAACAAACCAAGCCTGAAATCCCAGTGCTCTGGGAGTTCAAATCAAGAGGATGGTTGTGTACTATGAGGTCAGGCCAGCCTGGGCTTTGCAGGGAGATCCCATCTCCACATCCATCCATAAAGGGGGACTGAGGATGTGGTGCTCATCTTCTTAGCTACTACAGAGGCTGAGGCAGGAGGAATGCCGGATCCCACAATTTGGAGGCTGGAAGTGAATGATGGTTGTGTCCCTCGGTTCCAGTCTGGGCCACAAAGCCAGACCCTGTCTCCAAAAACATCAGAATTGTACACAGATTCTCACCTGCGCATGGTGTGCTCAAAGGGTGACTGACTTTAGAACCAGAAAAAATGGGACTTGGAGGAAGAAATGTGCCCGGATGAAGGATGTGTCCCTTGCCTTTCTTGATGAAACGTCCTCGTTGCCGAGTCAGAGATTCGGCCTGCCTGGTGCACATTTCTCACCTCAGAGAGGAGAGTCAGCAGGAACCCGGCCAGGGAGTCTCTGGAACTCCCACACAAAAGTGATAGCAGCCATTGAGGGGTTGGGACTGTAAGGTGCTGAGCTTGGGAGACCCATGTATGTGGGGTTGGGAAGGGGGAAAGAACAGAGAGCAGAAGGTTTTCAGGCAAAAAAAATCTTTGTTGACTTACATTTTCTTTCTTTCTTTCTTTCTTTCTTTCTTTCTTTCTCTCTCTCTCTCTCTCTCTCTCTTTCTTTCTTTCTTTCTTTCTTTCCTTCTTTCTACTTTCCTTCCTTTCTTTTTTTCTTCCTTTCTTCCTTTTTTCTTTCTGTCTTTCTTTCTTTTCTTTTTCACTAGGTTGTCCAGGAAGCTCTCAAACTACCCAACTCAGGCCATCCTCTCAATATGGGCATCCCAAACTGCTGCAAAAACACGCTTTCCATTTAGTCGAATTCCTTGTCTTCCTACCTGGTCTTGAACTCTGGGCTGGAGGCAATCATTTTTCAGGCCATCCCTCACCAAAGGAATCTGGATTTTGCTTGGGTTTGTGGTGGGGGTCTTGCTATGTTGTCCAGCCTGGTCTCGAGCTGGCCCTGAGAGGGGTGTGGAGGCCTGGCATGGGGGCTCATGCCTGTTATCCTAGAGCTTTAAGAGGCCGAGGCGATAGGATGTCCTGAGTTGCTGGGTTCAAGATAAACCTGAGCACCTTGGTGAGACCTCATCTAAACAAGAAGCCAAATAAATGAGCTGAGCATGGTGGCACATGCCTGTAGTTCCAACCATTAGGGTGGGCACAGTGGGAGTATTGCTGGGACCCAGCTGATGAAGGCCAAGGTGGCCGAAAGCTGGTACCTGTGTTTCGGCTAGGTGACAAAGCGGGACTCTGACTCAGAATAATAAAACCAACCACTGCCACCACAACCACTGGCCGGCCTCATTGGCTCAGGCTGGCATCCTGTCCCTTCAGAGGTTGAGGCAAATGGATGTCCTGAGCCTGCGGATTTGAGACCAGCCAGGGACATTGGGCAGGAGAAATGCCTGACCCTGGTAGGTGGAGTCTGTGATGACCATGAGCATGCTTCTTCACTCAGGCCTGGGCAACAGAGTGGATTTCAGACTCCAAATAATAATAATCACCACCACCACCACCACCTCCACCCCTGCCACCCACAGGGAGAAGTCACCGTCATGTAAGGAAGAAGAAATGCACTTCCCTCCTGTGTGCATGTGAGGTTTCAAAGGTGGCCACTGGGTATGTACATTCTGCACCTTTCTCCAGGTGTCCCTGAAGGCCTGCCTCCACCCTACACACTTGTATCCAATGGAAAAGGTGCATGTGTGATCACGTAACAGAACCCAAATTAGGGCAGCCATTGGACACAGAGCAATCAAAGCAGAGTGGCAACACCATAGCCAAGCCAAGTTCCAGTCACCTGGTCTGCCACCTTTGGGTGTAGGAGGACCGCTTACTCTCCTGATCACTCCATTGTCCCCCACCCATGTAGACCTATTGCTGGGGAGCCATGGACACCCATCATTATGCACATGAGAGGCATATTTTTGTGACCAATGTCTCTGTCCACCTGGCTGGGGTGTGGCAGCATGATCGTGGTTCATGGGGTCTTGACCTGCTGGGCTCAGGCTGTCCTCCCCCCAATGCCCCTGAGAATCCTGGACTCCAGGGGCCACCAAGCCTGACTCGAATTTGGGAGCTTCATGCTGAGATGAGGTCTGTTGATGTCACCCAGGCTGGTATCCGACCCCGGGGCTCAGATTGTCTCCCACCTCTGGCTCCCAGGGCGTGGGGCTAATGGACATGAACCAGGGTGCCTGACCTGGACCTAGACATTCTGTGGGTGGGGGCGATGCAAATAATGACCCATGATGGAGGCAACCGCATCCTGTGTAGCCAGAACCGTGGGCGACACCAGGCAAGACTTCAGTGTTTGGATTCTAGGGAGTGGCAAGGTCTCGCTTCATGGCCAAGCCTGGTCTCTAACACCTGGGCTCCAGCGTTCCCCCAGCTCGGCCTCCCAAAGCCACGATCTGATTGACTCTAGGCCCAAGGCTGGAGCCTTCTTCCCAAATGATCTCTGTCTGTTCACAATGATCCCAACTCCATACAAAAATGAATGATCTTCTTTTTTTTTCCTTTTTTCAGTTTCACTTTGAGTTTGAGTCTCACTCTGTTGCCCCGGTTGGAGGGTGCTGACCTGCTCCTGGACGTCACAACCTCGGCCTATCAGGCTCCAGCGAGCATTTCCACAGGCTGTCAAGGAGCCAGAACAACAGGTGCACACCACCAAGCCTGGTCATTTGAGATGAAGAGTAGAGATGAGCCTTGCCAAGGTGCCCAAGTGGGTCTTGGCCCACAGACTTGGGCAAGCCACTGGCCTCCACCTTCTAAAGTGCTGGGATGATGAGTCTGAGCAACAGAGATTGGGGCTGGTAGGAGCTGAGCTCGGGGAACACTCACATGCGGGGGTCGGGTGGGAAGGACTGAGGGCAGGTTTGCTGGAGAATGGACTTCTCTCTTTCCTTTTTCTTTCTTTCTTTCCTTCCTTCCTTCCTTTGTTTGTCTGTTTCTGTCTTTCTTCCTTTATTTTCTTTCTTCACTATGCTGCACAGGCTGCTCTCAAATCACCCAACTGGGGTCATCCTCTAGGCCTGGGCCTCCAAAACTGCTGCAATCACAGGCTTTCCGCTTGGTCGACATCCTGGTCTTCCTGACTGATCTTGAACTCTGGGCTGGAAGTGATCCTCCCATCAAGGCCTGCCCTCATCCAAGGTTTTCTGGGTTTTGCTTGGGGTCAAGGTGGGGGCTTCCTATGGTCTCCAGCCTGGTCTCAAATCCCAGGCTTTGGCCATCTTCCCATCTCCACCTCCCCAAAATGCTGATGAGATAGATATGAGATGCCTGGCTGGCCCTCCCCTGACTGAGAGTGATGTCCTTCCTTTCCCCGAGGTGGCCCCTGGGAGGACTGAGAAGATTCACCCTGGGGATCGAGGTGAGGAGAGGGGTGGGCACCTCAGCAAAGATCAGCCTCTGGGCCAGGCACTCACCCATGGTGGGCTTGGCAGGCAACTACGGCTGCCCTAGTCATGGTCTTAGGTCATCTGAAGAGAACAGGCCTTATGGTAGAGCCCTGAGAGGGGTGTGAAGTCCAATCGTGGAAGCTCACACTTGTCACTCCACTGTTTTTAGAGGCCAAGGCAAGAGGATGGCCTGAGCCTTTGGGTTTGAGACCAGCGTGTGCACCTCGGTGGGAGCTTATCCCTACAAGAAGCCAAAAAAATGAGAAGATCGTGTTGGCCCACACCTGTCATTCTGCCCACTCAGGAGGCAATGGCAGGAGGATCACCAGAGCCCAGCCGGTGGAGGCAGCAGTGGCCGAGAGCAGGCTCCTGAACTCTGGACTTGGCAACCAAGCGTGACTCCGACTCAGCATGATGATACCAACCACCACTGCCATGACCACAGGCTGGGCTCAGGGGCTCAGCCTGGCATCCCGGGCCTTCAGAGGCCAAGGTGAGTGAATGGTATGAGCCTGTGAGTTCAAGACCAGCTCAGGACACTGGGCAAGACCTCATCTTGACCATCAAAAATAAAACCAAAGATTAGTCAGGTGTGGTGGTGCAGTCTTGTGGTTCCAGTCACTCAGGGGGATGTTGTGGGACGATCAGTGGAGCCCAGAAGGTGGAGTCCATGGTGGCCGTGAGCATACCCCTGCACTAAGGCCTGTGTGACAGAGGGGGATTCAGACTTCAAATAATAATAATAACCACCACTGCCACCTCCACCACCCTTGCCACCCAGCGTGAGGTGTCACACTCAGAGATCAGTGGGAAAAAAAGCACTTTCCCCCCTCTTGTTTGTCGGAGGTTTCAAAGGTGGCCACTGGGCAATTCCGTCCAATGCCTTTGGTCATGCATCACAGTGAAGACACATGTGAGTTCACGGAACAGACAGCCCCAAATTATGGCAGCCATCAGGCACAGAGCAATAAAAGTGGTAGAGCAACATCGCGGCCAGCCCAGGTCCCAGTCACCAGGTCTGCCCCCTTTGGGGGGAGGGTCCCTTCGAATACTGATCACTCAAACGTCACCCTCCCATGCAATCCTTTCACTAGGGAGCTGTTGACGCCCATTTTGATACACGTGGGAGTCATCATTTTTGTTGCTGGAGTCTCCATTAGCCTGGCTGTGGTGCAGCAGCATGATCTTGACTCCCGGGGCATTGAGCTGTGGGGCACAGGAGTTGCTCCAGCTTAGCCTCCGAGCAGTCAGTACTTCAGGGGCCACTAGGACAGACCTGATTTTGGAAACTTCTCACCAAGACAAGGTCTGGCAACATCACCCAGGCTGGTCTCTGACCCTGGGCTCGGGCAGTCTCCCGCTGTGACCTCCCAGGGCGCGGGACTGACAGACATGAGCTATGGTGCTCAGCCTGGACTTTCACATTCTGTGGGTGTGGGAGATGCAAAGGAACGCCCTGGGATGGAGCCCATCACATCCCGTGTAGCCGGAACCACGGGCACCACCACAGGGAGCACCCATGTTTGCGTTCTGGGGAGCAATGAAGTCTCCTTACGTGGCACAGGCTGGTTTCGAACTCCCAGGCTCCAGTGGTCCACCACCTCAGCCTATCAAAGCCTCAGCCCATTGTCCACTGATCCCCATCTTTCAGGAACTGTAGGCTCAAGGCTGTCTCAAGTGATGTCTGTTCACGATGATCACAATTCCAAACACAAATGGATACTCTTTTTTTTTTCCTTTTTTCATTTTATCTTTGAGTCAGAGTCTCAATCCATCACCCAGGATGGAGGGTAGTGGCTTGCTTCTGGCCACTACAGGCTTGGCCCGCCAGACTCCCACAAGAATTTCCCTTGCCTTCTGAAAAGCCAGAACAACACACAAGCCACCACATCTGGCTCATTTGGGATGGAGGGTAAAGACGGGTATCACCATGGTGCCCGGGTGGGTCTCAACTATGGGTTCAGGCTGGCTGCTGGTCTCAGTCTCCCAAAGCGATGGGATGATGAGGCTTAGCCCCAGAACCCAGCCTCTATCCTTACTCAACAACGAACCAGAAGGCCTGGTATGGTGGCCCACATTTGGAATCCCAGAGTTCTGGAAGGCCAAGGCTGGAGGATGGCTGGATCCCAGAAGGCCAAGGCCAGACCGGGCCATGTAGGGAGACCCCATTTCCGCACTTATCCAAACAGGGTGTCTGGGGTTGAGGTGCCCATCTTCCCAGGAAATCCACACCAAAGTGGGAGCTGCCATGGGGGGTTTGCAGGTTAAAGGTGTTGAGCTTGAGGGACCTTCACATGTGGGTGAGCAGGCAGGGAAGGAGTTTTGCAGAAGAATGTGCTTCTTTCTCTTCTTTCTTTCTTTCTTTCTTTCTTTCTTTCTTTCTTTCTTTCTTTCTTTCTTTCTCTTTCTTTCTTTCTTTCTTTCTTCCTTCCTTCCTTCCTTCCTTCCTTCCTTCCTTCCTTCCTTCCTTCCTTCCTTCCTTCCTTTCTCTCTTTTTTCTTTCTTTCTTTCTTTTCTTTCTTTACTAGGTTGCCCAGGCTGCTCTCAAACCACCCAACTTGGGTCGACCTTTTGGCCTTGGTCTCCTAAACTCCAGCAATCACAGGCTTTCCTGTGATCCTTGATCGACATTCTGGTCTCCTGCCTGTTCTTGAACTCTGGGCCGGAGGCGATCCTCCCACAAAAGCCTGTTCTCACCCAAGGTTTTCAGGGTTTTGCTTAGAGGGCAAGGTGGCAGCTTGCTATGCTGTCTACCTTGATCTGCAACACCTGGGTTCTGGCCATCTTCCCATCTTGGTCTCACAGAATGCCAAAGAGACATGCCTGAGTCACCCGGCCATCCCCACTCCCCTGAAGGTTTGAGAGTCACACCTTTCCTTTTTCTGAGGCAGCCTCTGGGAGGAGAGAGCAGGTCCACCATGAGGAACAAGGTGGGTGGAAGGCAGGAGTCCCAGTGGAGACACACTCATGTGCCAAGTGTTCCCTCAGCAGAGGGCCCAGTGGGCTCCTCCTGCTGACCTCTCTGGGGTCCCAGGTCGTTGGTACAGAGTGTACCTTGCTGTGGGACCATGAGAGGGGTGTGGAGGCAGGGTGCAGGAGCTCAAGTCTGTCATCCCGGTGCTCTGGAGGCTGAGACAAGAGGATGGCGTGAGCCCCCAGGTTCGAGACCAGCCTGGACACCTTGCCCCGACCTCGTCTCTAAAAGAAACCAAAAAAATGATGTGAGCTTGGTGGTGCAGGCCTTTCATTCTGGCCACTCAGGAGGCCACTGTGGGAGGATCACTGGAGCCTAGCCGGTGGAGTGCACAGTGCCTGAGAGCAGGCCCCTGCACTCCAGCCTGGGTGACAGAGTGGGACTCTGACTCAGAATACCAACCAATACGACCACCACAACTACAATCCTGCTTCAGGGTCTCAGCCAGACATCCGGCCCTTTGTAGGTGCAAGTGAGTGGATGGACTGAGCCTGCAGGTTTGACACCAACCTGGGACATGGGGTGAGACCTTGTCTTGGCCATTAAAAATAAATCCAAAGAATAGCCAGGCATGGTGGAAGAGGTCTGTGGTTCCAGCCACTCCTTGGGCCACGGTGGGAGGATCACCTGAGCATGGCAGATGGAGGCACAGGATGGATGTGACCAGTGGCCAACTTTGGAACTGCTTGCAAACGACAGGTGGGAAGGTGTCTTTTTCTCTGCCATCTCTGAGGGTGACTCCTCGTGCTGGATGGCAGGGGTGGTCTTGGTGGCAGTGGTGGTGATTATTATTATTTGAAGTTGTAATTCCACTCTGTCACCCAGGCCTTAGTACAGGTGAGGGAACGCTTGGCACATGAGTGTGTCTCCACTGGGATTCCTGCCTTCCGGCCACCTTGTTCCTCAGGGTGGACCTGCTCTCTCCTCCCAGAGACTGCCTCAGAAAAAGGAAAGGTGTGACTCTCAAATCTTCAGGGGAGTGGGGATGGCCCCGTGACTTACGCATGTCTCTTTGGCATTCGGTGAGACCAAGATGGGAAGATGGCCAGAACCCAGGTGTTACAGACCAAGGTAGACAGCATAGCAAGCTGCCACCTTGCCCTCTAAGCAAAACCCTGAAAACCTTGGGTGAGACTTGCTCCCGGCCACCACATCCTGGGATCACCAGGCTCTGGCAAGCCTTTCACCAGCCTTCCGAGGAGTCGGAATGACAGGCACGTGCCACCATGGCCAGCTCATTTGGGATGGAGGGTTGAGATGAGGCCCCGCCAAGTTCCTCGAGTGGTTCTCAGCCTGAGGATTCAGGCCGGCTGCTGGCCTGGCTTCCCAAAGCACTGGGATGATGTATCTGAGTCCCTGAGCCTGGCCTCCATCCTTCATCAGAAATGAACAATAAGACCTGGCAAGGCAGCTCATGCCTGGAATTCTAGTGCTCTGGGAGACTGAGGTGGGTGGCTGGCTGTAACCCAAGAGCCAAAAGCTCTTGCATGCTCTGGGATGCTGAGGCAAGAAGATGGCCAGAGTCCCCAGGTTTGAGACTAGCCAAAAGGCCATGCAGGGAGACCCCATCTCCTCACCTATCTAAACAGGGGGTCTGGGGTTGAGGTGCCCATAGTACCAGTCACTCTGGAGGCTGAGGTAGTCGGATCAATGGAACCTACTATTTTTAGCCTAGCGATGAATGATAGTCATGACCATGGACACCAGGCTGGGCCTTAGAGCCAGACCCTGTCTCCAAAATCATCAGAAACATATACAGATTCTCAACTGCATCTGGTGTGTTCACAGGGCAACTGACTTTAGATCAGGAAAAATGGGATTGCAGAGGAAGAAATGTCCAATGGTGAGGGATTTGTCCCTGGCCTTTCTTGGCAGAAGGTCCTTGTTGCTGGGTGTTGGGTTGGCCTGCCTGGGCACATTTCTCACCGTGGAGTAAAGAGCCAGCAGAACCCAACCAGGGAGACTGGGAACTCATGGACCAAAGTGGCGGGAGCCACTGGAGGGGTGGGTTAGGGCTGGAAGGTGCCTACCTAGGGGGACCTTCTTGAGTGGGGGATGGGAGGGAAGGACTGAGGGCAGAAGGTTTGCAGGGGAATGGATTTCTTTCTTTTTCTCTTTCCTTCTTCATTCCTTTCTCTCTCTCTCTCTCTCTCTCTCTCTCTCTCTCTTTCTTTCTTTCTTTCTATCTTTTATTTCCTCACTAGCTTGTTCAGGCTGCTCTCAAACTGCACAATAAGGACAATCCTCTCAGTCTGGGCCTCCCAAACTGCTGCAATCACAGACTACTCATTTGGTCGACCTCCTGGTGTTCCCACCAGATCTTGAACTCTGTGCCAGAGGTTATCCTCCCACCAAGGTCTGACCTCACCCAAGATTTTGTGGGTTTTCCTTAAGGTCAAGGTGGGGGCGTGCTATGGAGTCCAGATTGGTCTCAAGTTCTCGGATTCTGGCCATTTTCCCGTCTCGGACTCCCTGAGTGCCAAGGAGACCAACATGATCGCTCGGCCATCCCTGCCCCCCCCAAATGTATGAGAGTCTCCCCCTTCTTTTTCTACGAGGCAGCCCTTGGGAGTAGTGAGTGTTATTATCCTTGGGAATAAGGCAGGTGGAGGGGTGGGCACCCAGGTGGAGACACACCTCTTCACCAGGTGCTCCCCCCGGGAGAGCTCAGTTGGCAATGCCAGCTGCCCTCTCTGGGGTCCCGGTTCATCAGAAGGGAGCAGGCCTTATGGTGGGGCCACCAGAGGGGTGTGGAGGCTGGGCACGGGAGCTCACGTCTGTCATGCTCTGGGATGCTGAGGCAAGAAGATGGCCAGAGTCCCCAGGTTTGAGACTAGCCAGTGCAGCTCGTGAGACCTCGTCTCTACAAGAAGCCAAAAGTTGAGATTACCATGGTGATGCATGCCTGTCCTTCTGGACACTTGGGAGGTCAAAGTGAGAGGATCATCAGAACTTAGCCAGTGGAGACTGTGGAGTCCAAGAGTGGGCCCCTGTACAACAGCATTGGAGCAAAAACGGGAATCCAACTTACAATAATAATACCTAACACCACCACCACCAAAAACACAGGTTAGGCTCAGGGGATCAGCCTGGTATCCCAGTCCTTCAGAGGCCTAGGTGTGTATACATCCTGAGCCTGCATGTTCAACACCTGCCCTGAACACAGGGAGAGCCCTCGTCTTGGTCATCAAAAATAAATCCAAATATTAGCCGTGCATGCTGGCACAGGCCTGTGGTTCCAGTCACTTGGGGGGGTGGAGGTGGGAGGATCACCTAAGCCCGGCAGGTGACCATGAGCATGACCCTGCACTCTGGCTGGGGTGACTGAGCAGGATTCAGACTCCAAATAATAATAATCACCACCACCATCCCTGCAACCAGCATGAGGAGTCACCCTCAGGGATGGGAGAGCAAAAGGCACTTTTTAACCTGTCGATCACAGGAGGATTCAAGGTGACCACTGGGCATGTTGGTCCTGTGCCTTTGGCCATGTGCCCCAGAAGGCCTGCCTAACACTCCACAATTATGCCCCACAGAAAAGACATGTGTGACCTCATGGAACAGAGGGCCTTGTGCTAGGGTGGCTTTTGGGCACAGAGCGATTAAGGGAATCAGGCAATGCCATGAGCAGCCCAGGTTCTGTTCACTCAGTCTGCAACCATCAGACCCGAGAAGGTCCCCTTCCTCTCTTGATCACTCCATTGTCTGCTGCCCATGTGGACCCTTCCCTGCAGAGCAGTGGACACAAATAGTGACATACGTGGGAGACGCCTTTTTTGTCTCAAGTCTCCGGTCATACACAGATTCTCAACTGCACGTGGTGTATTCATAGGACGACTGGCTTTAGAGCCATGAAAATTGGGATTGGATGAAAGGAATATCCCTGGGTGAGGGATGTGTCCCTTGTCTTTCTTGGTGGAAGGTCCTCGTTGCCAAGTCAGAGGGTCAGCCTGCCTGGGGCACATTTCTCCCCTTGGAGATGAGAGCTGGCAGGAACGTGGGAGGAGAGCCTCGGGAAATCCAGCACCAACGTGGGGACAGCCACTGAGGGGATTTGGTCTGGAAGGCATCAAGCTTGTGGGACACTTTCATATGGGGGGCCAGGGGTGAATGACTGAGGGCGGAAGATTTGCAGGAGAATGTATTTCTTTCTTTCTTTCTTTCTTTCTTTCTTTCTTTCTTTCTTTCTTTTTTTTCTTTCTTTCTTTCTTTCTTTCTTTCTTCCTTCCTTCCTTCCCTTCCCTTTCCCTTTCCCTTTATTTCCTTCCTTCCTTCCTTCCTTCCCTTTCCCTTTCCCTTTCCCTTTCCCTTTCCCTTTCCCTTTCCCTTTCCCTTTTTTTTCTTTCCCCACTAGTTTGCCAGGTTGCTCTCAAACCACTCACCTCAGCCAAAAACCTCTCGTCCTCGGACTCCAAAACTGCTGTGATCACAGTGTTTCAATTTGGTCGATATCTGGGTCTTCCTGCCTGGTCTTGAATTCTGGGCTGGAGATGATCCTCCTGCCAAGGCCTTCCCTCATCCATGGTTTCCTAGTTTGTTCAAGGGGTTGAGGTGATGGCTTGCTATGGTGTCCATCATGGTCTCAGCTCCTGGGCTCCAGCCATCTTCCTGTCTCAGCCTCCCCGAATGCTGAGGAGACAGATGTGAGTCAATTGGCTGGCCCCCCTGATGATTTGAGAGTCACATCCTCCATTTCCCTGAGGTGGCCCCTGGGATGAGTAAGCAGGTCCACCCTGCAGATCGAGATGAGTGGTGGGGTGTGCATTCCAGCAGAGACACACCCCTGTGCCAGGCACTGCCCCATGGCAGGATCAGTGGGCAACTCTGCCTGCCCTCACCAGGGTGTCAAATTGTCTGAAGGGAGATGCCTTGTGGTGGGTCCCGAGAGGTGTGTGAAGGCCAGGGTGAGGGCTCACATCTTTCACCCAGTGCTTTGGGAGGCCGAGGCAAGAGGATGGCCTGAGCCCTCGGGATCAAACCAGCCCGGGCTCCTTGGGGAAAGTTTCCTCTACAAGAAACCAAAAAAATGAGCCAAGAGTGGTTGCACACGCCTGTCGTTCCACCCACTCGGGAAGCTGTGGTGGAAGGATCACCAGATCCCAGGTGGTGGAGGTCATGGTGGCCAAGAGCAGGCCCCTGCACTATGGCCTGGATGATAGAGCATGACTCCAACTCAGCATGATGATACCAACCACCACTGCAACAAACAGGCCAGGCTCAGGGGCTCAGACTGGCATCCTGACCCTTCAGAGGCTGAGGTAAGTGAGTGGCCTGAGCCTGTGGGTTAAAGACCAGTCTGGGACACTGGGCAAGACCTCGTCTCAACCAACAAAAATAAATCCAAAGTTTAGCTAGGTGTGGTTCTGTAGGCTTGTGGTTCCAGTCACTTAGGGGCTGTTTCAGGATGATCGCCTGAGCCCGGCAGGTGGGGTCCACAGTGGTCGTGAACATGCCCCTGCACTAAGGCCTGAATGACAGAGTGGGATTCCAACTCCAAATAATAAAAATCACCACCCACCGCCACTACCAACACTCCTGCCACCCAGCATGAGGAATCACCCTCAGAGATGAGAGAGAAAAAGGCACTTTCCCCCTGCCGTTTGCAGGATGTTTCCAAGGTGGCCAATGGGCAAGTCCATCCCACACCTTCAGTCATGCTCCCAGAAGGCCTGCCTCCACCCTCCACACTCAGGTCCCACAGAAAAGACCCATGTGAGCTCATGGAAAAGGCGTCCCCGAGTTAGGGTGGATATTGGGCACAGAGAGATCAAAGTAGTCCCGCAATGCTGTGGCCAGCCCAGATTCCAGTCACCTGGTCTACCACTTTCAGGTTGGGGGAGGACCCTTTCTTCTCCTGATCACTAAATTGTCGCCATCCCATGGGGACTTTTCCCTTGGCAGCCATGGACGCCTGTCATGATGCATGTGAGAGGCATTATTTGTGTTACCAGAGTCTCTGTCTGAAGGTCTGGGGTGTGGCAGCATTATCATGGCTCCTGGAGCCTCGATCTATGGGCCTCTGGTGGTAATCCTGCCTCGGCACCTGAGCAGCCAGGACTCTGTGAGCCATCACGCCTGACTCAATTGTGGGGACCTCTCATCGACATGGGATCTGGTCACGTCACCTGAGTTGCTCTCTGACACCTGGGCTCAGGCAGCCTCCTGCCTTGGCCTCCCAGGGTGCGGGACTGATGACTGTGAGCCACGGTGCCCGGCCTGGACTCATACGTTCTGTCAGTGGGAGTGATGTAAAGAAATGCCCCAGGATGGAAGCCACTGCATCCCTTGTACCCGGGACCATGGCTCCACCATGTGTGATTCCAGTGTTTGTGTACCATGGAGCAACGAGGTCTTGCTATGTGGCCCAGACTGGTCTCAAAGTCCTGGCACCAGCAGTCTCTGGCCTTCCAGAGCCATAGACCGATTGTCTGCCGATTCATCATCTTTTGGGAATTCTAGGCCCACAGCTGGGGACTCTTTCCCAAATGATCTCTGTCTTTTCACAATGTTCCCAACTCCATACACAAATGGATGCTCTTCTTTTATTTCCTTTTATCCCTTTTTTCTTTGAGTTGGAGTCTCACTTCATCACCCAGGATGGAGGGCAGTGGCTCACTTCTGGCCACCATAGCCAGGCTCTTGCAAGTCTTTCGCTGGCCATCTGAGGAGCCAGAACAACAGGCCTGGGACATGACACCCAGCTCATTTGGGATGGAAGGTAGAGACGAGTCTGGCCGATGAGCACAGGTGGGTCTTGGTCCACAGACTTGGCCAGCCATTGGCCTCAGCCTCCTAAAGTGCTAGGATGATGGGGCTGAGCCCCCATCCCGGCCACAATCCTTCATCAAAAACGAACAATAAGGCCTGGTATGGCAGACCACGTTTGGAATCTCAGTGCTCTGGGAGGCTGAGGTAGGGAGATGCTGAAGCCCATGAGCTGAAGGCCAGCCTGGATCATGCAGGGAGAGACCATTTCTGCACCCATCCAAACAGGGGTTCTAGGGTCGAGATGCACATCATCTCGGCCTTTCTGGAGGCTGAATCAGGAGGATTGTCGAGCCCACAATTTCAAGGCTGGTGGTGAACAACGGTTGTGTCCCTGGGCACCAGCCTGAGCCACAGAGCCACAGAACCAGACAGTGTCTCCAAAAACATGAGAATCATACACAGATTCTCAACTGTGCATCATGTGTTCACAGGGTGACTGACTTTAGAGACAGGAAACATGGTTTGGGGGAAGAATTGTCCCCAGGTGAAGAATGTCTCCCTGGTTTCTTGATGGAAGGGCCTAGTTGCCAAGTTGCAGTGTCAGCCTGCCTGGGGCACATTTCACAACTCGGAGAGGAGAGCTGGCAGAAATCCAGCCAGGGAGCATGGGAACTCCTGCAGCAATGTGGTGGCAGTCATTTGGGGGGGTTGGGGTTGAAAGGGGCTGAGCTTGGGGTAACCCACATGTGGGGGGTGCCGGGGGAAGGACTGAGGGGAGAAAGTTTGCAGGAGAATGGATTTCCTTCTTTCTTTCTTTCTTTCTTTCTTTCTTTCTTTCTTTCTTTCTTTCTTTCTTTCTTTCTTTCTTTCTTTCTTTCCATTCTATCTTCCCTCCTCCCTCCTTCCCTCCCTCCCTCCCTCACTCCCTCCCTCCCTCCCTTTCTTTCTTTCTTTCTTTCTTTTTCTTTCTTTCTATCATTCTTTCATTCTTTCTTTCATCTTGCTTTTCTTTCCTCACTAGGTTACCCAGGCTGCTCTCAAACTGCTCAACTCGGGCCATCCTCTCAGCCTGGGCCTCCCAAACTGCTGCAATCACAGGTTTTCCATTTAGTCGACATCATGGTCTTCCTTTCTGGTCTTAAACTATGGGCCAGAGACAATCCTCCCCCTGAGGCTTTCCCTCACCAAAGGTTTCCTATGTTTTGCTTGGGTCGAGGTGGTGGTTTACTATGGTGTCCAACCTTGTCTTGAGCTCCCAGGCTCTGACCATCTTCGCATCTTGGTCTCCCAGAATGCCGATGAGTCAGGCTTGAGTCGCCTGGCCATCCCCTCAACATTGAAGGTTTGAGAGTCATGCCCTCCCTTTAACTGAAGTGCCCCATGTGATGGAAGAGCGGGTCCCCCCTTGGAAACAAGGTGGGAGGAAGGGTGGACACCCTGACCCGCCCATGCACCAGGAGCTGAACTTGTTGGTGCAGTCATTTCGAACTGACCACTCATGAGGCCATAGTGGGAGGATCACTGGAGCCCAGCCATTGGAGGCTGCAGTGGCTGAGTGTGAGCCCCAACACTATGACCTGGGTGACAGAGCAGGACTCCAACTCAGAATAATACCCAACCACTGCCACCACAGGCTGGGCTCAGGGGATCAGCCTGGCATCCTGGCTCTTCAGAGGCCCAGGTGAGTGGACAGCAAGAGCTTGCGAGTTTGACACCATTCTGGGACATGGTGCAAGACCTCATATCAGCCATCAAAAATAAATCCAAAGATTAGCTGTGTGTGGTAGATTAGCTGTATGTGGTAGGCTTGGGGTTCCAACCACCTTGGGGACAAAGGCGAGAGGATCATTTAAATGTGGCCAGTGGAGTCTGCAGTGGCTGTGAGCGTGCCCCTTTGCTCAAGTCTTATAGATGGGAATTCAACTCCAAATAATAATCACCACCACCACCACCACCACCACCAACCCTGCTACCCAGCACGAGGTGTCATCCTCAGGGATGGGAGAGGAAAATGCACTTACTGGCCTGTCATTCATGGGAGATTTCAAAGGTGGCCACCAGGCACGTCTATCCCACACCTTCGGCCACATGCCCCAGAAGGTCTGCCTCCACCCTCCACATTTGTACACCACAGGAAAAACGGGTGAAAGCTCACAGAACAGATGGCCCTGAGCTAGGGTTACCATCGGGCAAAGAGCGATCAGAGCAGTACACCAACACCACTGCTAGTCTTGGTTCTGGTCGCCCTGTCTTCCACCTTCAGACATGAGGAGGGGCTTTTCCTCTCCCGATCACACCATCGTCCCCTGCCCACACAGACTTTTCCCTGGGGAGCTGTGGACACCCATCGTGATGCATGTGGGAAGCGTCTTTTGTGTTGCCATAGTCTCCGTGTGCTGTGCTGGGGTGTAGTGGCATGATTGTTGCTCCCAGGGCCTCAACCTCTGGGCTCAGGAGGTCCTCCTGCCTCAGTCACTGAGAAGCCAGGACACTGTAGGCCATCACACCTGACCCAAATCTGAGGACCTTACACTGAATTGAGGTCTGGTCATGTCTCCTGGGTTGATCTCTGAAAAACCTGGGCTCAGGCAGCCTCCTGCCTTGGCCTCCCTGGGTGCAGGGATGATGGCTGTGATCCCCAGTTCCTGGCTTGGACTCACACATTCTGTCAGCTGGAGTGATGCAAAGGAACACCCGGGAGGGGGCCACCACATCCTGTGTAGCTGGGACCATGGGCGCCACCACGTGCAACTCCAGTGTTTACATTCCAGGGAGCAACAAGGTCTCACAACGTGTCCCAGGATGGTCTCAAAGTCCCGAGCTCCAGCGGTCTCCTGCCTCAGCCTCCCAAAGCCACTGCCTGATTGTCTGCAGACCCACCATCTTTTAGGAACTCTAGGCCCAAGCCTGTGGCCTCCATCCCAAATGATCTGTGTCTGTTCACAATGATTCCAACTCCATACACAAATGGATGCTCTTCTTTATGTTCCTTTTTTCCTTTCTTTTGAGTTGTGTACTCACTCCATCTCCCAGGCTTGAGGGAAGGGGCTTACTCCTGGCCACTGCAGCCTCAACACGTCAGGATCCAGCGAACCTGACCCAGCCTTCTGAGGAGCCGGAACAACAAGCTCATGCCACCGCATCCAGCACATTTGGGATGGAGGGTAGAGATGAGGTCTCTCCGTGTTGCCCTTCAGGTCTCAACTCACAGGTTTGGGCCAGCCACTGGCTGCAGCCACAGAAAGCCCTAGGATGATGAGGCTAAGCCCCAAGGCCCTCCTCATTCCTTCATGGAAAATGAACCAGAAGGCCTGGCATGGTGGCCCATGCCTGGAATCCCAGCACTCTGGAAGGCCAAAACTGGAGGATGGTTACAGCCCAGGAGCCCAAGGTCAGCCCAGGCCAATCAGGGAGATCCCATCTAACACCCATCAAAGAGGGGGTGTGGTTTCTAAGTGCCCATCATTCAGGCCACTCCGGAGGGTGAGGTGGGAGGATCACTGGAGCCCACGATTTTGAGGCTGGCAGTGGATTATCATGTCCCCAGGTCCCAGTCTAGGCCGCAGATCTCCAAAAATATCAGAATCGGACACAGATTCTCAACTGCATGTGGTGTGTTCACAGAGTGACTGACTTTAGAGCCAAAAAATGGGATTGGGTGGAAGAAATATCCCTGTGTGAGAGATGTGTCCCTGGCATTTCTTGGCAGAAGGCCTTCGTTGCTGATTCCAAGGGTTGGCCTGACTGGGGAACATTTCTCACCTTGGAGAGGAGAGTCAGCAGGAACCTGGCCAGGGAACCTTGGAAACCCCCGCACCAAACAGGGCAGCTATTGGGGGAGGTTGGGGCTGGAAGTTCTCAAGTGTGGGTGACCCTCACTTGTGGGGAGGGCATAGTCGGATGGACTGGGGGCAGAATGTTTGCAGGAGAATGGACTACTTTCTTTCATCCTTTCTTCCTTCCTTCCTTCCTTTCTTCCTTCCTTTCTTTCTTCCTTCCTTTCTTTCTTTCTTTCTTCCTTTCTTTCTTTTCTTTCCTCAGTAGGTTGCCCAGGGTTCTCTCAAACCAAACAACTCGGGCCATCTTCTCAGAGTGGGCATCTCATACTGCTGCAATCACAGACTTTCCATTTGGTCCAAATCCTGGTCTTCCTGCCTTGTCGTGAAACCCTGGACCTGAGGCAATCCTCCTGCAGAAGACTCCCCTCAACTAAGGTTTTCTGGGTTTTGCTTGGGGTAAAGATTGGGGATTGCTATGGTGTCCAGCCTGTTCTTGAGCTCCTGGGCCCTGGTCATCTTCCTGTACTTGCCTCCCTGATAGCTGAGGAGACAGCCATGAGTCACCCGGCCATCCCTGCCACCCCATTGAATTGAGAGACAAGCCCTCCCTTTTCCCATAGTGGCCCCTGGGAGGAGGGAGGATATTGATCCTAGGGAACGAGGCCAGTGGAGGTGGCACCCAGGTGGAGACATGCCCATGTGCCATGGGCTTTCCCAAGGGAGGGCTCGGCAGGCAGCTCCAGCTGACCTCTCCAGTTTACAGTGATGTCAGAAGGAAGTGGGCCTCATGGTGGGGCCCTGAGAAAGCTGTGTAGGCCAGGCATGGGTCTCACACCCTCATCCTGGCACTCTGGGAGGGCTGGGAGTGGAAGGGAGTGGAAGGACTGAGACTAGGATTCGAGACCAGCATGGGAACCTTGTCGAGACCTCATCTGTACAAGAAGACAGCAAAATGAGCCGAGCATGGTGGCATACGCCTGTCGTTCTGGCCACTTGGGAGGATGTGGGAGAAGGATAGCTGGTGCCTCTCTGGTGGAGGCCATGATGGCAGAGAGTAGGCCCCTGTGCTGCAGTCTGGCTAACAGAGTGGGATTCTGTCAGAAAAATAATTCCAAACACCACCACCACCACCAGCACAACCATATGCTGGAAATCAGTCTCAGCCTGGCATCCTGGCCCTTTGAAGGCCCAGGAGATTGGACGGCCTTAGCCTGCAGGTTAGACATCAGCCCGGGACACAGGGTGAGACCTCATCTCAGTCATCAATAATAAATCCAAGGATTAGCTGGGTGTGGTGGCACAAGTCTGTGATTCCAGCCACTCAGGGATCTGAGGCAGGAGGATCGCATAAGTGTGGAAGGTGGGGTTTGTGGTGGCCGTGAGGTTGTCCCTGCCCTCTGACCTGGGTTATAGAGAGGGATTCCGACTCAAATAATAATCATCAGTACCACCAGCACCATCATCACGCCTGACACCCTGTTGGCAACAGGCCCAGTGACATGGCCAGATCTCATCTCAGCAAGAGGTCCCCACTTTTGAAACAGGTGTGGTGGCACCCAGATCCCGGCTGATTGGTGGCCTAGGTTTGAGGACCAACTGAGCCCCACAGTTTCAGGTCTCAGGAGCCACGACTGGACCACTGCACACCAGTCTGGCCAACAGAGACTCTGATGCCAAAAAAGATGCCTCCCATGTGTGTCAGAATGGGAGACCAAGGCTCCCCAGGGAAAGGTACATGAGGGAAGATGACCATAGTGTGATCAGGATAGGAAGGGGACTGCACCCCTGCCTGAAGGTGGCAGACAGGGCGACTGGAACCTGGGCTGGCCGTGGCATTGCAAGACCACACTGATTGCTCTATTCACAACCACCTCCCTAGCATGGGGCTGTCTGTTTTGTGAGCTCACACAAGTCTTTGCTGTGAGTCCCAAGAGTGGAGGGTGTAGGCAGGCCTTCTGGGGCGTGTGGCCAAAGGGATGGACTGGACAAGCCCAGTGACCAACTTTGAACTCTCCCACAATGTCAGGCAGGAAAGTGCCTTTTCCTCTCCCATCTTTGAGGGTGACTCCTCATGCTGGGTGGAAGGGCTGGTGGTGGTAGTGGTGATTATTATTATTTGGATTTGGAATCCCACTCTGTCACCCAGGCCAGAACACAGGGACTCACTCACCGCCACCACAGACTCCACCTGCCTGGCTCAGGTGATACTCCCGCCTTGGCCCCTCTAGTGACTGGATCCACAGGCCTCCACCACGATTCCTGGCTAATCTTTGGATTTATTTCTGATGGCCGAGACGTGGTCTTGCCCCATGTCCCAGGCTGGTGTTGGTTTTCTGGTTTTATTCTTGGGGTCAAGGTGGGTGTTTGCTATTGTGTTCAGCCTGGTCTCGACATCCTGGGCTCTGGCCATCTTCCTGTCTTGGCCTCCCGAGTTCCAAAGAGACAGGCATGAGTTGTCTAGCTGTCCCCGCTGCCCGGAAGGTATGAGAGTCACACCCTCACTTCCATGAGATGGCACCTGGGAGGAGTGAATGGGTCCACCCTGGCAAATAATCAGGAGTATCAGTGGGCACAATTGTGGAGATGCCCCTCTGCCAGGCGCTCCACCCATAGAATGTTCGTAGGGTGACTCCTATCTCCCTGTCCTGGCTCCAGTGTCATCAGAAGGGAGCAGGCCTTGTGATGAACACCCTAGAGGGTTGTGGAGGCTGGGCACCGGGGCTCACACCTGTCATCCAGGCACTCAGGGATGCCAAGGTGAGAGGATGGCCTGAGACCCTGGTTTTGAATCCAGCCCAGGCAGCTTGGTGAGACCTCATCTCTACAAGAAGCCAAAAAAATGAGCCGAGCATGGTTGTGCATGCCTATCGTCCCATAAACTCGGGAGACCATGGCAGAAGGCTTGCTGGATTCCCTCCAGTGTAGGTTGAGGTGACCAAGAGCAGGTCTCTGCACTCTGGCCTGGCTGACAGAACAGGACCCCGACTCAGAATAATAATACCAACCACCACCACCACAAGCACAGGCCAGGCTCAGGGGCTCAGCCTGGGATCCCGTCCTTTTGGATGCCAAGTCAAGTGAATGACCTGAGGCTGTGGGTTCAACAGCAGCCTGGGACATGGGGCGAGACCTCATCTCTGCAATGAAAAATTAATCCAAAGATTAGCTGGGCATCGTGGTGCAGGCCTTTGGTTTCAGCCAATTGGGGTCCAAGGAGGAAGGATTGCCTGAGACTGGCAGGTGGTGTCCGCAGAGGCAGTGAGCATGCCCCTGCACTTTGACCTGGGCAACAGAGTGGGATCCCAACTTCAAATAATAATAATCCCCCCCACCACCACCACCCCTGCCACCCAGCGCAAGAAGACACCCTCAGGAATGGGAAAGGAAAAGTCACTTTCTGGCCTGTTGTTTGCAGGAGGTTTCAAAGGTGGCTACTGGTCATGTCTGTACCACACCTTTGGCCATGCAGCCCAGAAGGCCTGTCTCCAACGTCCACATTCGTGTTCCAAGGCAAAGATGCGTGTAAGCTCATGGAAGAGATGGTCACAAGCTACGGCGTCCATCAGGCACAGAGCATTTAAGGTGGTCCTACAAAGCCATGACCAGTCCAGCTTCTGGTCACCCTGTTGGCACCTTTAGGCGGGGGGGGGCTCCATCCTCTCCGATCTCCCCATTGTCCCCCACCCACAAGAACTTTTCCTTGGGGAGCTGTGAACGCCCGTAATGATGCACGTAGGATGCATCTTATTTGTCACCAGAGACTCCATTGGCCAGTCTGGGGCACAGCAGCACAATCGTGGATCCCATGGCCTTGACCTGTAGGGCTCAGGCAGTCCTCACACCTTGCCCCCATGCAGTCAAGTCTCAGGGGACAACCACGCCAGATACTATTTTGGGAACCTCTTGCTTAGATGATGTCTAGTCACTTCACCCAGGCTGGTCTCTGATCCCTGGGCTCAGGCAACCTTATACCTTGGACTCCCAGTGCATGGGGCTTAAGGCTGTGCACCACAGTGCCTGGCCTGGACTTGTACTTACTGTCAGCAGGGAGACACCTTGGCCACTCTGGAACCTGAGGCAGGAGGATCACCAGAGCCCACAATTTCAAGGCTGATGGGTGAACGACAGTTGTGTCCCAGGGCCCCAACCTGGGCCACAGAGTCAGACACTGTCTCCAAAAACACGAGAATCATATACAGCTTCTCAACTGCTCATGGTGCGTTCACAGGGTGACTGGTTTTAGAGCCAGGAAAAATGGGATTGGGGGGGAATGGGATCCCTGGGTGAGGGATGTGTCCCTGGCCTTCCTTGGCAGAAGGTCCTCATTGCCGAATTGGAGTGTCTGCCTGCCTGGGACACATTTCACACCTTGGATTGGAAAGCCAGCAGAAACCCGGCCAGGGAGTGGGAACTCCTGCACCAAAGCTGGGCAGCTATTTGGGGGAGTTGGAGTTAAAGGGTGTTGAGCTTGGGGTACCCCATATGTGGGGGGATGGGGGAAGGACTGAGGGGAGAAAGTTTGCAGGAGAATGGATTTTTTTCTTTCTTTTCTTTCTTCTTTCTTCCTTCCCTCCTCCCTTTATTTGTCTTTCTTTCTTTCTTTCTTTCTTTCTTTCTTTCTTTCTTTCTTTCTTTCTTTCTTTCTTTCTTTCTTTCTTTCCTTCTTTCTGTCTTTCTTTTCTTTTCTCACTATGTTGCCCAGGCTGCTCTCAAACCGTCCAACTCAGGCCATCCTCATGGGCTAGTCTTCATAAACTACTGCAATCACAGGTTTCCCATTTGGTCGACATCCTAGTCTTCCTTCCGGTCTTCATGTATGGGCCAGAGGCGATCCCTCCCCCGAGGCTTGCCATTACCCAAGGTTTTATAGGTCTAGATGTTGGCTTGCTATGGTGTCCAGCCTTGTCTCGAGTTCCCTGGTACTGGCCATCTTCCTGTTTCAGCCTCCCAAGTGCCGAAGAGACAGGCATGAGTCACCCAACTATCCCACCACACTGAAGGTTTGAAACTCATGCCCACCTCCCTTTCATCAAAGTGACCCATGGGAGGGGAGGGGAGCCCCCATGGGGAACAAGGTGGGATAAAGTGTGGTCGCCCTGGTAGAGACACACCCATGCACCAGGCGCTCCCACATGATGGGCTCAGCTGGTGAATCTGGCCACCCTCTCAGTGGTCCCAGGTTGTCGGTGGGGATCAGCCTCAACATGGTCCTCGAGAGTGCTGTGTAGGCTGGGCATGGAGTCTTATGCCTGTCATCCTGGCACTCTGGTAGGCTGCGGTGAGAGGATGGTCTGAGTTCCTGGGTTTGACACCAGCCCTGGCACCTTGGCGAGACCTCCTCTCTACAAAAGCCAAAAAATGAGCCAAGCTTGTTGATGCAGACATTTTGATCCACTCACTAGCAAGGACATGACAGGAGGATCACTGGAGCCCAGGCAGTGGAAGTTGCAGTGGCCGAGAGCGGGCCCCAGCACTACAGCTTGGGCAACAGAGTGTGACTCTGACTTATAATAATAACACCAACCACCACCACAAACAAAGGCCAGGCTCTGGGGCTCATCCTTGCATCCTGGCCCTTTGGAGGCCCAGGCGAGTTGATAGCAGGAGCCTGCGGGCTCAACACCATCCTGGGACATGGTGCGAGACCTCATATCGGCCATCAAAAATAAATCCAAAGATTAGCCCTGCATGGTGGTACATGCAGTGGTTCCAGCCACTCTGGGGTTGGAGGTGGGAGGATGGACTGATCACGGCCTGTGGAGTCTGCGGTGACTGTGAGTGTGCCCCTGTTCTCCAGTCTTAGTGGCAATCTAACCCCAAATAATAATAATCACCACTACCACCACCACCACCAAAACCACCCCTGCCACCCAGTGTGAGGAGTAAACATCAGGGATGGGAGAGGAAAATGCACTTTTGGGCCTGTCATTTGCAGGAGATTTCAAAGGTGGCCACTGGACACGTCCATCCTGTGCCTTTGGTCACAGGCTCCAGAAGGCCTGCCTCCACCCTCCACATTTGTGCCACACAGGAAAGATGTGTGGGAGCTCATGGAACAGACGGGCCTGAGCTAGGGTGGCCATCAGGCACAGAACGATCAAGGTGGTCCATCAATGCCACCACCAGTCCAGGTTCTAGTCACTCTATCTTCTACCTTCTGTCATGTCAAGGGGTCATTCCTCTCATTATCACACCATTGTACCCCACCCAAGTGGACTTTTCCCTGTGGATCAGTGGACACATAGCATGAGGCATGTGGGAGGCATATTTTGTTTTGCCAGAGTTTTTGTGTGCTGGGCTGGGGCACGGAGGCATAATGGTCGCTCCTGGAGCCTCGACCTTGAGGCTCAGGTGGTTCTCCCATCTTGGCCCCTGAGCAGCCAGGACTCCATGGGCCATCACGCCTGACCCGAATTTTTGGACCTCTCACCAAGAAGAGGTCTGGTCACATGGCCCAGGCTGCTGTCTGACCCCTGGGCTCAGGCAGCCTCCTGCCTCTGCCTCCCAGGGTGTGGGGATGATGACCTTGAATCGCAGTGCCCAGCCTCGACTGATACATTTTGTCTCAGTTGGCAATGACAAGGAATGCCCCAGGAAGGAGGCCACTGCATCCCATGTAGCTGGGACCATGGGCACATCCAGGAGCGACTCCAGTGTTCACAGTCTGGAGAGCAACGAGGTCTCACTATGTGCCCCAGGCTGGTCTTGAACTGCCAGGCTCCAGCTGTCCCCCACCTCAGCCTGCCAAAGACAGAGTCTGATTGTCTACCAATTCACCATCTTTTGGTAACTCTAAACCCAAGCCTGGGGTCTCCTTCCCAAACGATCTCTGTCTGTTCATGATGATCCCAATTCCATACACAAATGGATGCTCTTCTTTTTTTAACCTTTTTTCCTTTCTTTTTTTTTTTTGAGTCAGTGTTTCTCTACATCACTCAGCCTGGAGGTCGTTGCCTCTCTCCCAGCCACCACAGATTCGTCCCGAAGGAATCCAGCGAGACTTTCCCCAGTCTTCTGATGAGCCAAAACTACAGTCGTGTACTACCACGCCTGGCTCATTTCTGATGGAGGGTAGAGATGAGGAGTTGTCAAGGTTCTCGGGCATGTCTTGGTCTGTGTGATCGGGCCAGCCACTGGCCACAGCCTGCCAAAGTGGTACATGAAGAGTCTGAGCACTGATCCAGCCTTGATCCTTTGTCAATAACAAACCAGAAAGCCTGTCACAGTTACCCACACCTGGAATCCCAGCACTCTGGAAATCCGAGGTCAGAGGATGACTGGAAAGCTGTAGCCTAAGGCCAGCCTGGGCCATGCAGTGAGACCCCATCTCCACATCCATCCTAACAGGGATCTTGGTTTGAGTTGCTGGTCATGCCAGCAACTCTGGAGACTGAGGCCGGAGGATCACCAGAGCCCACGATTTCAAGGCTGGCAGTGGAACAACAGTCATGTCTCCGGGCCCCAGCCTGGGCCACAGAACCAGACCCTGTCTCCAAAAACATGGGAATCATACACAGATTCCCAACTGTGCATGGTGTGTTCACAGGGTAACTGGCTTTTTAGCCAGGAAAAGTGGGGACAGGAGGAAGAAATGTCCCCGGTGAGAGATGTGTTCCTGTTCTTTCTTGGTGGAATGTCCTCATTGCCAAGGCAGATGATTGACCTGCCTAGGACACATTTCTACCCTCGTAGAGGAGAACTGGCAGAAAGACAGCCAGGGAGCCTTGGGAATTCACACAACAAAGTGGGGGCAGCCAAGGGAAGGGTTGGGGCCGGAGGGTGCCAAACTTTGGGACTCTCATATGTGGGGGAGTGGGGGGGGCGAAAGGACTGAGGGAAGGTTTGCAGGAAAATGGATTTATTTGGTGACTAATATTTTCTTTCTTTCTTTCTTTCTTTCTTTCTTTCTTTCTTTCTTTGTTTGTTTCTTCTTTTTTTCTTTCTTTCTCTCTCTCTCTCTCTCTCTATTTCTTTCTTTTCCTCTCTCTCTCTTTTGTTCCAAGACAAGGTAGTCCTGGCTGCTCTCAAACCACCCAACTTGGGTCTTCCTCTCAGCCTTTGCCTCTCAATCTGCTGTGATCACAAGCTTTCCATTTGGTTGACATCCTGATCTTCTTTCCTGTTCTTGAACTCTGGGCCTGAAGCAATCCTCCTGCCAAGGCCTGCCCTCACCCCTGGTTTTCTGGATATGTCTTGAGGTAGAGGTGGGGGCTTGCTATGGTGTCCAGCCTGGTCTCCTGGGCACTAGCCAAATTACCATCTCAGGCTCCCCAAGTGCTAAGTAGACAGTCATGAGGCGCCCAGCCATCCCTGCCCCTTTGAAGATTTGAGAGTCACGCTCCCCCTTTCCTGGAGGTGGCCCCTGGGAAGACCATGTGAGTTGACACTGGGGAACGAGGCAGGCAGAGGGGGTGGGTTCTCAGGCAGGCACATACCCATGCTCCAGGTACTCCCCCTAGGGGAGGCTCAGTGGGTGACACTGGCCCCACTCTCTGGGGCCCAGGGTTGTCAGAAGGGAGTGGGTCTCGCAATGGTGCCCTAAGAGGGAAATGTAGACCATGTGTGGGGGCTCATGCCTGTCATCCCCATGCTCTGGGAGGCCGAGATGAGAGGATCACCTGAGCCCCTGGGTTCAAGACCAATCCGGGCTTCTTAGAGAGACAACGTCTCCAAGAAGCCCAAAAATTGAGCTGAGTATGGTGGTGCATGCCTGACATTCCAGTCACTCAGGGGCTGGTGTGGGAGTATCATGGGAGAACAGCCATTGGAGGCCATGGTGACCAAGAGCAGGCCCCTCTCTCCAGCCTTGGTGACAGAGTGGGATTCCGACTCAGAATAATAATACCAACCACCATCACAACCACAGGCTGTGTTCAGGGGCTCAGCCTGGCATCACACCACCTTGGTATCCGAGGTGAGTGAATGGCCTGAACCTGAGGGTTCAACAGCAACCTGGGACATGGGGTGAGACTTCATCTTGGCCATCAAAAATAAATTTAAAGATTAGCTAGGTGTGGTGCAGCAGACCTCTGGCTCCAGTTACTCAAGGGACCAAGGCAGGAGGATCGCCTGAGCCTGCCAGGTGGAGTGCATAGTCTCCATGAGCAAGCCCCTCACTTTGGCCTTGGCAACAGAGTGGGATTCCGACACCAAATAATAATAATCACCAGCAATTCTGTCACCGCCACCCCTGACAACCAACAGGAGGAATTACCCTCAGGAATGGGAGAGGAAAAGGTGCTTTCCAGCCTGTCATTCATGGGAAGTTTCAAAGGTGGCCACTGGACACGTCTGTCCTGCACCTTTGGCCATGCACCCAAGAAGGCCAGCCTCCACCCTCCATACTCATGCCCTATGGCAAAGAAGTGTTTGAGCTCACAGAACAGATGGCCCAATCAAGGGCGGCCATCAGGCACAGAGCAATCAAGGCACTCCCACAACGTCACAGCCATCCTAGTTCCGGTTGCCCGGTCTGTCTCCTTTGGATGGGGGAATGACCCTTTCCTCTCCTTATCACTCCATTCTCCTCCACCCATATTGACGTTTCCCTGAGGAGCCTTTACACCTTCATAACACACGGGGGAGGCATCTTTGTTGTCGCTGGGTCTCCATCAGTGGGGCTGGGGTGCGGTGGCACAATTGTGGCTCCCGAGTCTTTGATCTGAGGGGCTCAGGCGATCTTCCCTCCTCGGCCCACGAGCAGCCGGGACTCCAGGGGCCAGCATGCCTGACTCTATTTTGGGGACCTCTCACCAATTTAAGGTCTGACCAGGTTGCCCAGGCTTCCTGCCTTGGCCTCCCAGGGCCCGGGGTTAACGGCTTTGAGCCACAGTGCCCAGCCTGGACTCACATGTTCTGTTGGTGGGGCAAACAAAAGCACACCCCAGGACAGAGGCCACTGCATATCTTGTAGCTCGGACCCTGGGGGCAACCACGAGCAACTCGAGTATTTGTTTTTCAGGGAGTGACGAGGTCTTTCTATGTGGCCCAGGCTGGTCTCAAACTCCCAGGCTAAATTGGTTCCCTGCTCAGTCTCCCAAAACTGCAGCCCATTGTCAGTTGATCCACTGTCTTTCCAGAACTCTAAGCCCAAGGCTGTGGCCTCCTTCTATCAGTTCATGATGATCACAACCCCATACATAAATGAATGCTCTTCTCTTTTTTTCCTTTTTTTTGAATCAGTCTAATTCTGTCACCCAGGCTGGAGGGCGGTGTCTCGCTCCCAGCAACCTCAACCTCAACCCACTGGGCTCTAGCAGGCCTTCTCCCCTGGCCTTCTGAGGAGCCAGAACAGCAGGTTCATGTGGGATGGAGGGCTTAGAGGTGGTCTTGTCGAGTTGCCAAGGCACATATTGGACATGCAGGCTGGGTCTGTCCACTGGCCTTGGTCTCCCAAAGTGCGAGAATGATGAGGTTGAGCCCCTGAGCCCAGCATTGATCCTTCATCAAAAACAAACCAGAAGGCCAGCTGCGGTGGCCCAGCACTCTGGAAGTCTGAGGTGGGAGGATGTCTGGAGCCCAGGAACTCAAGGCCAGCCTGTGACATGCAGGAAGACCTTGTCTCCGCACCCATTCAAACAGGGGTTTGGGTTCGTGGTGCCTATCGTCCCAGCCACTAGAAAGGCTCAGGTGGGAGGATCACCAAAGCCCCAATTTCGAGGCTGAGGTTGAACACCTGTCATGTCCCTGGCCATAGATCCAGACCCTATCTCCAAAAACATCAGTGTCGTACACAGATTCTCAACTATACGTTGTGTGTTCAAAGAGCAACTGGTTTTAGGGCCAGAAAAAGTGGGACTGGGGGTAAGAAATGTCCTTAAGTGAGGGATGTGTCCCCAGAATTTCTTGGTGTAAGGTTCTCATTGTCAAGTCGGAGTGATGGCCTCCCTGGGGGTACATTTCTCACCTCAGAATATAGAGCTGACAGGAACATAACCAGGGAGCCTAGGAAACTTCCACAAAAAGACAGCCATTGGAGGTGATTGTGGATGGAAGGTGCAGAGCTTGGGGGATCCTCGTATGTGGGAGGGGTGGCTGGAAGGACTGAGGGCAGAAGTTTTGTAGAAGAATGGATTTCTTTGTTCACTTAGATTTTCTTTCTTTCTTTCTTTCTTTCTTTCTTTCTTTCTTTCTTTCTTTCTTTCTTTCTTTCTTTCTTTCTTTCTGTCTTTCTTTCTTTCTGTCTTTCTTTCTTTCTTTCCCTCTCTCTCTATGTTCCCTCACTAGGTAGCCCTGACTGATCTCAAGCTGCCCAACTCAGGCCTTCCTCCTGGCCTTGGCCTCCCAAACCGTTGCGATCACAGGTTGTCCACTTGGTCAATATCATGGTCTTCCTGTCTGATCCGGCCAACTTCCCACTTCATCCTCTCCAAGTGCTGAGGAGACAGACGGGTGTTGCCAGGTTGGCTGCCCCTGATGTTTCAAGAGTCACCCCCTCCCTTTTCCCGAGGCAGCCCCTGTGATGAACCAGGGGTTATGAGGTGGTAAGAGGTGTGGGCAACCTAGTGGAGACATGCTTCTGTGTCAGGTGCTCCAGAGTGGCAGGCTTGGAGAGCTATTCCAGTTGCCCTCTCCAGGGTCCTGGGTAATCTGAAGGGACCTCATGGTGGGGCCCCGAGGGGTGTGAAGTCTGGGCTTAGGTTTTCACGCCTGTCACCCGGGTTCTTTGGGAGGCTGAGATAAGAGTTTGGCCTGAACCCCTGGGTTTGATAGAAGCCCGAGCACCTTGGCAAGATCTCAACTATGGGAAACCAAAAAAATAAGCCGAGCTTCATCGCACATGCCTGTCATTCCACCCACCCAGGAGGCCCCAGCAGGAGGATCACCAGAGCCAAGATGGTGGAGGCCGTGGTGGACAAGTGTGGGCCCCAGTGCTCCAACCTGGGCCACAAAGCATGACTCTGACTCAGAATGATGATACCAACCACCACCACCACAACCCCAGGCCAGGCTCTGAATTTCAGCCTGGCATCCTGGCCCTTCAGAGTTTGAGGTGAGTGAATGACCTGAGCCTGTGGGTTCAAGACAAGCCTGGGACACTGGGAGAGACCTTGTCTCGGCCATCAGAAATGAATCCAAACATTAGTCAAGCATGGTGGCACAGGCTTGTGCTTCCAGTCACTTCAAGAGCCATTGTGGGACAATTGACTCAGCTTGGGAGGTGGAGTCCATGGTGGCTGTGAGCATGCCCCTGCACTACGACGTGCATGACAGAGTGGGATTCTGACTCAAAATAATAATAATCATGACAACCGCCACCACCACCACCCCTGCCACCCAGTGATAGAAGTCACCCTCAGGGATGAGAGAGAAAAATGCACTTTATCCCCTGTTGTTTGCAGAAAGTTTCAAAGGTAGCCACCGGGTCAGTCTGTCCCACACCTAAAACCACGTGTCCCAGAATGCCTGCCTCCACCCTCCACACTCATCCCCCATGGTAAAGATATGTGTGAGCTCATGGAACAGATGGAATCTAGTTAGGGCGACCATCAGACACAGAGAGTTATAAGCGGTCCAGCAATGCCACAGCCAGCCCAGGTTCCAGTTGCCTGGTCTGCCAGGTTTGGGTGGTGGGAGGGCTTTTTCCTCTCCTGATCACTCCATCATCTACTGCCCATGCGGACTTTTCACTGGGGAGCCATGGATGCCCGTTGTGATGCATGTGGAAAGCATCTTTTTGTTGCTGTAGTCTCCGTCTGCCTGGCTGGGGAGTGGCAGCAGGATTGTGGCTCCTGGGTCCTTGACCTGCAGGGCTCAGGGAGTCATCCCCCATCAGTCCCCAAGCAGCCATGACTCTGGGGAACAAAAAGCCTGATTATTTTGGAGACCTCTCACTAAGACGAGGTCTACCCACATCGCCTGGGCTGGCCTCCAACTCCTGGGGTCAGGCAGTCTCCCGCCTTGGCCTCCCAGGGTGCAGGGCTGATAGCCTTAGCCATGGAGCCCGGCGTGGACTCACACGTTCTGTCAGTGAGGACAACACAAAGGAATGCCCTGGGTTGGAGGCCACCACTCCCATATAGCCAGGACCACGGGTGTCACTATGCATGACTCCAGTGTTTGCATTCTGGGGAGCAATAAGCTATCATTACATGGCCCAGGCTGGTCTCAAATTCTTAGGCTCCAGCAGTCCCCCACCTTAGCCTCTCAAAGACACATCCAAGTGTCTGATGATCTACCATCTTTTGGGAATTCTAGGCCAAATGCTGAGGTCTCCTTCCCAAATGATCTCTGTCTGTTCATGATCATCCCAACTCCCTACACAAATGGATGCTCTTCTTTTCTTCCTTTATTTTGAGTCAGTGTCTCCCTCCATCACCTAGGCTGGAGGGCAGTGACTCGTTTCCATCCATGGCAGCCTCAGGCTTCTGGGCTCTGGTGAGCCTTCCCATCCCTGGCCTTCCGAGGAGCTGGAACATCAGATGCACACCACCATGCGTGACTGATTTGGGATGGAGGGTAGAAACGAGGACTCGCCAAGTTGCCCAGGTGCATCTTGGATCCATGAGCTCAGGTCACCCACTAGCCTCAGCCTCCCAAAGTGCTGGGTTATTGAGGCTGAACCCTCAAGTGCAGCCTTGATCCTTCGTCAAAAATGAACCAGAAGGCCGGGTGTGATGGCCAAGGTCTGGAATTCCAGTGCTCTGGGAGACTGAAGCAGGAGGATGGCTGGAGCCCAGGCGAACAAGGCCAACCTGGGCCATGCAGGGAGAAGCCATCTCCACACCCATCAAAACTGAGATTCTGGGGTTGTGGTGCCCATCATTCTGGCCAATCCAGAGGCTGAGGCTGGAGAATTGCCAAAGCCCATGATTTCGAGCCTGGTAGTGAACGAGCTCATGTCCCTGGGCACCAGGGTTTTTGGAAAACCCTGTCTCCAAAAAAAAAATCAGAATCGTACACAGATTCTCAACTGCGTCTGGTGTGTTCACAGGGCGATTGGCTTTAGAGACAGAAAAAATGGGAATGGGGAGAAGAAATTCCCCTGGGTGAGGGATATGTCCCTGGCTTTTCTTGGTGGAAAGTCCTTGTTGCCGAGTCAGAGGGCCGGCCTGTCTGGGGCACATTGCTCACCTTGGATAGGAGAGCCAGTAGGTCAGGGAGGGTTGGGAACTCCCACAACAAAGTGGGGGCAGCCATTTGGGGGCGATAGGGCTGAAAAGTGCTGAACTTGGGGGATCCTGACATATGGAGGGCGGAGGTGAAGAACTGAAGGCATAATATTCACAGGATAATGGATTTCTTTCTTTCTTTCTTTTCTTTCCTCACTAGGTTGCCGAGACTGCACTCAAACCACCCAACTCAGGCCATCCTCTTGGCCTGGGCCTCCCAAATTGCTGCAATCAGGTTTTCCATTTGGTCAACATCCTGGTCTTCCTTCCTGGCCTTGAATTGTGGGCCAGAGGCAATCCTCCCCCCAAGGCTTGACCTCACCCAAGATTTTCTAGGTATTGTTTGGGTCAAGATGGTGACTTGCTATAGTGTCCAGCCTTGTCTCAAGTTCCAGGGCTCTGGCCATCTTCACGTCTCGGCCTCCCCAAGTGACAAGGAAGCATGCGTGAGTCCCCTGGCCATCCCTGCACAAATGAGGTTGGAGAGTCACGCCCTTCCTTTCACTGAGGCGCCCCCTGGGAGGAGCATGTGGGTCCACCCTGGGGGATGAGGAGGACAGATGTGTTCATGTCCTGGCAGAGACACAGACATGTGCTAGGTACTTCCCCCATAAAGGGCTCAGTGGATGAATCTGGCTTCCCTCTCTGGGGTCTTGAATCATCAGATGGGAGCGGGCCCAGCAGTGGTCCCCGATAGTGCTGTGGTGGCTGGGCACAGGGGCTCAGGCCTATCATCCCAGCTTTCTGGTAGGCCGCCTGAACCCCTGGGTTCAAGACCAGCCCAGGCACCTTGGTGAGACCTCGTCTTTACAAGAAGACAAAAAAATAAGCTGAGCTTGGTGGCACAGGACATTAGATCAGACTGGGGCTCTGGGGGCCACCACAACTGACTCAATTTTGGAATCTTTCGAGACAAGGTCTGGCCAAATCGCCTGGGTTGATCTCCAACCCCTGGGCTCTGGCTGCCTCCTGCCTCGGCATCCCAGGACATGGAGCTGAAGGCCATGAGCCGCTGTGCACAACCTGGACTCATACGTTTTGTTGGCAGGGGCAACACAATTGAATGCCCTGGAACAGAGGCCACCACAACCCATGTAGCCAGGACACGGGCACCACCATGCCCAACTCCAGTGTTTGCATTCGAGGGAGAGATGAAGCCTTGTTACATGACCTAGGCTGGCCTCACACTCCTGGATTCCAGGGTTCCTCCACTTCAGTCTCCCAAAGTCCGATTGTCTGCCAATCCAATGTCTTTCAGGAACTCTAGGCTCAAGCTGCAACTTTCATTGCAAATGATCTTGGTCTGTTCAGGATGATTCCAAATTCATAATCAAATGTATGCTCTTCTTTTTTTTCCTTCTTTCCTTTTTTTCTTTGAGTCAGAGTCTCACTTCAAGGCTGACGGGTGGTGGCTTGTTCCTGACCACCACAGCCTCGGCCCACCTTGCTCCAGCAAGCCTTTCCCTGGCCTTCTGAGGAGTTGGAATGACAGGAGCATGCCACCATGCCCAGCTCATTTGAGATGGAGGGAAGAGACAAGTTTTCATTGAGGTGGCCAGCTGGGTCTCAGCCCTCGGGCTTGGGTAGGTCACTGGCCTCAGGCTCTAAAAGCGCTAGGATGATGAGGTTAAGCAGCTGAGTGTGGACTCGATCCTTCATTGAAAGCAAACCAGAAGGCCTGGTGCAACATCCCACACCTGGAATCCCAGTGCTCTGGGAGGCTGAGGTGGGAGGATGACTGGAGCAAGGAGCTGAAGGGCAACATGGGCCATGAAGGAGACCCCGTCTCCACACCTATCCAAAAAGGGGGCATGGTTAGAGGTGCCCATCACCCAAGCCTCTCTGGAGGCAGTGGTGGGAGAATTGCCGGAGGCCACAGTTTTGAGGCTGGCAGTCAGCCCCTAGCCTGGGTCACAGGGCCAGACCCTGTCTCGAAAAACATCAGAATCATACACAGAATCTCAATTGCATGTGGTGAGTTCACAGAACAACTGGCTTTAGAGCCAGAAAAAATGGGACTGGGGGGAAGAAATGTCCCCAGCTAAGGGATGTGTCCCGTGTCTTTCTTGGAAGAATGTCCTTTTTGCTGAATCAGAGAGCCCGCCTGCCTGGGGCACATTTCTCACCTCAGAGAGGAGAGCCTGCAGGAACCCAGCCAGGGAGCCTTCAGAACTCCTGCACTAAAGTGGTGGCAGCCCTTGGTGAGGGTTTAGGCAAGAAAGTGCCGAGCTTTTTCCACCCTCACATGTTGGGTGTGGGTGGGAAGAACAAAGGGCAGAATGTTTGCAGGAGAATGGATTTCTTTCTTTATTTCTTTCCTTTATTTCTTTTTCCTTCCTTCCTTCCTTCCTTCCTTCCTTCCTTCCTTCCTTCATTCCTTCCTTCCTTCCTTCCTTCCTTCCTTTTTTCTTTCTTTCTTTTCTTTCCTCACTTGGTTTCCCAGGCTGCTCTCAAACAGACCAACTCTGGTCATCCTCTCGGCCCAGGCCTTCCAAACTGCTGGGATCACAGGCTTGACATTTGGTCGACATCTTGGACATCCAGCCTGGTCTTGGATCTCGAGGGGATCCTTGCACTGAGGCCTGCCCTCACCCGAGGTTTACTGGGTTTTGCTTGGGGTTGATGTGGGGGCTTGCTATGGTTTCTATTCTGGTCTTGAGCTCCCAGGTACTGGCCAGATCCCTGTCTCAGCCTCCCTGAGTGTCAAAGAGACAGGCATGAGTGACCTGGCTGTGCCCACTCCCCAAAGTTTTGAGAGTGACCTCCTCCCTTTCCCAGAGGCATACCCTGGGAGGAGCGAGTGGGTCCACAATGGGGAATGAGGTTGGCAGAGGGGTGGGTGACTCAGGGAAAACATGCCCCTGTGCCAGTTTCTCCCCCCAGGGAGGACTCAGCAGGTGACTCTGGTCGACCTCTGTGGGGTTCCAGGTCATTGGATGTAGCAAGCCTCACAGTGGAGCCCCAAGAAGGGTGTGGAGGCTGGGCATTGGGGCTCACGCCTGTAGTCCCCATGCTCTGGGAGGCTGGGGTGAGAGGATGGCCAAAGCCCTCGGGTTCAAGACCAGCATGGGGACCTTGGCAAGACCTTGTCTCTAAAAAAGCCAAATAAATGAGGTGAGTCTGATGGCACATGCTTGTCGTTCTGGCCACTCAGTGGCTGATGTGGGAGTATCGTTTGAGCCAGTCAGGTGGAATTCATGGTGGCCGTGTGTATGCCCTTGTTCTCCAGCCTGGGCGACAGAGGGGGATTTTGACAACAAATAATAATCACCTACACCACTACCACCATCACCCCTGCCATCCAGCACGAGGATTCACCCTTAGGGATGGGGGACGAGAAGCCACTTTCCAACCTGTCATTCACGGGAGATTTCAAAGGTGTACACTGGGATCGTCCATTCTGCACCTTCGGCCATGTGGCCCAGAAGGCCTGCCTAAGACCTCCACACTCGTGCCCCACAGCAAAGATACCTGTGAGCTCATGGAACAGACTGACCAGACGTAGGGCAGCAATGGGCACAGAGTGATCAAGGCAATCCAGCAACACCGTGGTCAGCCCATGTTCTGGTCACCCTGTCTGCCAACTTTGGGCAGGGGGAGGGCATCTTCCTTTCCCAAAATCTCCATCGTCCCACACCCGTGTGGACTTTTCCCTGGGTAGCCATGGACGTCCATCTTGATGCATGTTGAAGGTGTCATTTTTGACACCGGAATCTCTATTGGCCAGGCTGGGGTGTGGTAGCCTGATTGTGGCTTCAGGACCCTATACCTGTGGGGACCCTATACCTCTTGTCTCAGCCTCTGAGCAGCATGGACTTGGGGACCCCACGCCCGACTAGAATTTGGGGCCCTCTCACTGAGATGAGGTATGGCCACTTCACCCAGGCTGGTCTGCGACCCTGGGGCCCATGAAGCCTCCCCCCTCAGCCTCCTAGGGCACAGGGCTGATGTCCTTGAGCCACGGTACATGGCATGGATTCACATATTCAGTTGGTGAGGGTGAGGCAAAGGCACACCCCAGGATGGAGGCCACCATATTCTGTGTAGCTGGGAATGTGGGCACCACCAAGCATGACTGAAGTGTTTGCATTCTAGGGAGCAATGCAGTTTCACAATGTGTCCCAGGCTAGTCTCAATTCCCGGGGTTCAGCGATCCCACACCTAGGCTCCCAAAGCCACAACCTGATGTCTGTCAATCCACTCTCTTTCAGTACTCTGTGCCCAAGGCTGAGGCCTCCTTCCCCAATGGTCTCTGTCTGTTCACAATGATCCCAACTCCATACACAAATAGACGGTCTTCCTTTTTTTGTAGGAGTCTCACTCTGTCACCTGAACTGGAGGGTGGTGGCTCGTTCCCATTGTGATGCTCCTGGGAGGCCTCCTTTTTGTCACTGGACTCTCCATTGGCCGGGCTAGAGTGCAGCAGCACGATCGTGGTTCAGGGACATTGACATGCAGCATTCAGCTGGTTCTCCCCAGCCCTGGTTGCTAATTTATGGTCAGAGTCCCCAGGAATCAGTAAGTTAAGAAACCAGTTATCTTGCCTTTGGCCATCCTGGTAAGATAAGAGGGACTATCATTTGCCATAGCTTTTATATGGAAGTTTAAACAACCCAAAATATCAAGGGGGAGTACTGATTTTTAAAGTAAACTAAAATTGGAGGAGAACTGGAACATGCTGAAAAAGAAAAATTTTGATCAATAACAGTTTTGAGTTGTGATGAAAAGAGTGCAGCCTCCTAAGAAAGAGGAATGATTAGTAAAAACATTAATAACCTCAGCATCCCATGTAACAGGCTGGAACACTGGAGGGTTTGCGATATAAGCCCAATAAGATATTTCTGAATAAATAAAACCTTCATGGCACACTATAATTGCCAGAATACCAACAAAAACAGTAGAGGGAGTGAGATAAGTGTTTTGAAAGCGAATCAGATCATCAGAATTGTAGGTGAGTGCCTTGATTTGCCCACATGTGGATGGTCTACACTTTCTAGTCGAAACAGCTCGATGGTAATGTCTGGGTTGATGAGTGGGAGATGATGAATGATGAGATGTCTTCGGTTGAGTAGGTGGATGTGAAAGTGGTTGTTGAATGGTGAGACATTTCAAGTTTGGCACCAACACCTTCTTTTCATCATCTGCAATCTATTCAGACTGATGGTGTGATTTGTGTCTCGTCTGGCTGTAAGTCAAAGGGGGTGGGCTGAACATGCCTAATTAGATGATCCTGTACCAAAATAGGTTAGGGTAAGTCCTGGGGGAAAGCACAAGTATATCCTATCCTGAATGTTAAAAGGACATTGGACCACTTCTATTGACCTATAAGAAGATCTTTCCATTCTACCACTAGTTTAACAGTATTCTCAGGACTCCAATGTCTTATCAAAGCTGAATATGCTTGAGGGTCCAAATTGAGATGATTAATTAATCATGATTAATATCATGATTTACGATGTGATGGGGAGAACTATATTTGAATTCCCCTTCCTGCAATTTAATTATTTGATTTTGTAATGTTTGATGGGCTCTCTGAACTATAGCTTGACCTTGAGGATTATATGGAATTCCTGTAGAATGACAGATGCCAAACTGGGTACAAAATGACTGAAAAACTTTTGATGCATGAGAGGAGCACTATCGGTTTTTAATTGTTTAGGAATAGCCAGCTGTGAAAAACAAAACAATAATTGCTGGACTACTTTTTATAGGCATCCCCAGTTCTGGGTAAGGCTAAAATTACATGGGAAAATGTATCCACTGTCACATGTACAAATGGCAATTTTCCAAAACTTTGGAAATTAGTAACATCCATTTGCCACAAAACATTTGCCACAAAACAATCTGCCAGGATTAACTCCTGAGGGGAGGGGGTTATTAGAAGTAGGACATGATCTACAATTTTCTTATGATTTCTCCAGCTGTTTCTCTTGGAATGTGAAACTGGTGCCTTAAAGCTGCAGCGTTTTGGTAATGAATTTTATGGGATTGCTGAGCTTGATTGACTGAAGAATCTACAAGGAGAGGTCACATGACCGATTCCTTCAAGGCATGTTCTAATTGATTACGTTGATGTAGATGTCCAGGGAGTCCTAAATTGTTGGGAGCCAGCCTTGGAGGTCCACCTGATTGACAGGGTCTGGGTGGGCCGAAGACCCCGGGCCGCAGGGCGAGCCCAGGAAGCTGAGGCCCTTCTGTCCTTCATTCTTTGCTGTTTGATACCGCCGAAGAATTCTGTGCAGTCGTGGAAGAAGAAAATGGCATGTTTATGTGAAGTGCTCACAGCTAACCTGGAAACATCATGGTTTATTTTTCCACTCTGGATCCCTTGCATAAATTGAGTAGAAGTTTCTCCTTTAAGAGCTGCAGCTATTGCCACACCCTGTACATAAGCAGGGTTGACATCAGCACACATCCTGATGTAGTCACTCAATTGTCCTGTCTTCCTGACAGGTCTTAGAAGAGCTTGACAGGTTCCGTTAGCATTATCAAAAGCCAATTGTTTTACCAAAATGTCGGCTGCTTCCTCATTAATGGTTATTCTATGTACAGCCGTTTGTAATCGAGAGACAAAATCCTCATAATTTTCATCAGACTTTTGCTTAATTTCTCCTAGGGGGGTAGCTTGGTTAGCACTAGCAGGACGTGCTCTCCAAGCTCTGGCTGCACAAATATTAAGTTGTACTAGGGCGTCTCTTGACATAGCCATTTGAGCATCCACAGATTCATAAGCCCCAGTCCCCATAAGCATTTCAGCAGTAATAACGTCTGGGGTCTGTGGATCCTGCCTGTTTTGGGCAGCCATCTGTTTAACCTGATTTTCAAATTCCGCTTTCCACAGTAAAAAATTTCCTTCTGTTAAACAGCATTTAGCAAGCATTTTCCAATCATATGGGGTCATCCAACGGTTAGTGAACTGTTCCATAAGTGTGGAGGTATAGGGAGCCAAAGGTCCATACTGGCAACAAGCTTCCTTGAGCTCTTATAAGAGTTTGTATGGCAATGGTTCCCATACTGGAGGGGCATCTTCAAATTCATTATCAAACAAAATTGAAAAGCACAAAGAAAAATCCAAATCACCCTCCTCCTCAGCCTGCCTTCTAGCTCCCTTAATACCAACATAAGGCGGCTTGGACGAGAGGGAGTGCCCAGGAGTGAAAGCGGACTTCCTCGGCACATAGTGAGGAGAAGGTTGGGTCAAGGATAAATTAATTAAATTATCAGGATGCTTTTGCTCATTATGCTGAACTGCCTCCCTTTTCAAAATAGCCTCATTCACTGGGAATGGAGTGCTGTTATCCAAGGGAGGAGTTATAGACACAGTTTTAGAGGAATTAGAGGCCAATATAGGATCATCCTCTTTAGTAAATTTGGTAGGAAATTTAGAATACTCATGTCGTGGATCCAAAGCATCTTTAATAACATTCCATAAGGCAAAAGCATCAACAGGGACCTCATCAGGTCCATGCAAAGTATAACAGAGTTTAAGTTTTTCCCCAACTTTGGTCCAAATAGCCAAATCAACGGTGCCTTCTTGAGGGAACCAGGGACATTGTGCCTGGACAAATTGCAAAAAACGAGCCAATCGAGTAGAAGACACCTTAATTCCCTTTTTAGATAACGTATCGAGTAAGACATCTATAAACAGTCTCCTTCGTTTAGACTGTTTCTGGCCCATGATTATATCACGGCTCTAGCACTTCTCACCTATCCTTTCCCTGCTTATCTCTACAGGGGGGCCTGCAGCGCCCCAGGTGAGGTCCTATCTGCCCCGAAAAGAAAGAGAAAAGATTACCTTCAAGCTCCCAGGCGTTGGGCACCACTTGCGGGGTCCCGCCCCACAAGGGTCGTGAGATATGTTGAAGGAGAGACAGATAGATGACGACGACGATCATATACTGGACAACTGCTTCTTGAACAGATGACAATTTAATGCTAGTTAATACAGAGCTTTTATACCATTTTTGAAGGGGCAAGACAAAGAAAATTCTTTCATATACATATCTTTTAAAAGTTACCAGCTAGTGTCTTAGTGGCAAACAAACCAAGATTCCATAGGCTTTAGTAGCAAATAAGCCAGGAATCTCATAGGCATTAGACAAGTCCTATTCATAAAGCCAACAATGACACTCTCAGTTCAATGTCCCAAATTACAAATGTTTCAAGAAAGTTTCTTTAAGTGTGTATTTCTTTATGTGTCAGGAATATTCTCATCTTAGACTCTTGTGTTCTTCAGAGTCCTGTGATCACCTCCCTTGTCCAGATGTCCTCGTTACTCTTCTCTTATCTTGCAGTGCTTGTTTCTAAAGAGAACTCAAAAGAAGCTTTTAGTAATGCTTCCCAGGCCCCTCAAGGTTACTTTCTGTTTTAGCTGATCTGTCATAAAAAGTGTCTTGTTATTATATTATGAGTTCAGTGAAAACCTACTCTATAAATGTTAACTTAGAGTATTAATTTTATAGTTTTAACTATAGAATTAAGTAAAAACCTTAACGTTAATCTTTATCCTAAGTCAGTGAAAACAGTGTTATAAGTTACCTACATAACTCCTAGATAAGTGTTAGAACTTATAATGAATTCATAATGAACTTATCATAAACTTGTGCTTCTAAAAAAATCCTTATGTCAAAACACTAAACTGCATAGTCCTAAATAAAATAAGGAGTGGATATACTCATATCATTTATTACTTAAGCAATGTCTAGTAACTTATAACCAAGTGAAATAAAGCATTCTTGATGTGCTTCAGAGTTTAACCCTTGCATATGTTAGAAAAGGCCAAGTGGCATAGTGGGAAAAGTGGAAAAATAAACCATGATGTTTCCAGGTTAGCTGTGAGCACTTCACATACACATGCCATTTTCTTCTTCCACGACTGCACAGAATTCTTCGGCGGTATCAAACAGCAAAGGTGAAGGACAGAAGGGCCTCAGCTTCCTGGGCTCGCCCTGCGGCCCGGGGTCTTCGGCCCACCCAGACCCTGTCAATCAGGTGGACCTCCAAGGCTGGCTCCCAACACTAAATGAAATCTAATATGACCTATGTAAAATGGTTTGTTTCTAACAATTATTAATTGCTGTAATTGGATAAGTAAATCAAGAATACTTGTCTTGTTAACAGGAATGGTGGCTGTTTTAATATGAGGACAGAGCCTTTTATGTATCAGGAATCAGTATAGAAAGACAATTTTCTCCTTTTAATTCCAGATGGTCACAAATCACCATTCTTCTCCCCATGGCACCACTTACCGGAGGTTTTGGTGCCACAGGGCAAATTTAAATTATCTGAATATTTTTCTTCATGATACCTAGCTGCTACTTCTTTTAAGTTTTCCTTATCCCCGGGGGGTAAAGGATCATCATCAACAGGGGCAGAGGATAACATTGCCAGGGTAGGAATAGGGGTTAGTAAGGAAATTATTTCACCTGTTTCCTCTTTTACTTTGATGGACATTTTATCAACCTTTTGTTGTGGATCTAAGAAATCTCTAACTATATTCCATAATGCAAAAGTATCTACAGGCACTAATTCTGGACCATGGAGAGTGTAATACACTTTGAATTTTCCCCCAATCTTTGTCCATGTTTCTAAATTAATGATGCCTTCTTCATGGAACAAGGGACACTATTATTGCATAAAATGTAGAAAATGAGATAATCATGTAGAGGAATATTTAATTCCTCTTTTAGAAATCATATGCATCAAAATACTTATGAACAGTTTTCTCTCTTTAGATTCACTCTGGCCCATGATCGTATCACAGCTCTAAAATGACTAACACTTCCTAACTCTGCCTCTCTCTACAGTGGGGTCTGCAGCAACCTAGGTAAGGTTCTATCCTTTCTGATTAAAGAAAGGCTTACCTTTCAGGTTTCTGTTTGAGTGCCACTTGCTGGAGTCCAGCTCCAGCAGGTCAGGGTTTCCTGAAGGATGAACGTCGTCAGTGTAAGTGGAAACTTGGACACTGACTCTGTTTTTATGTAATACAGATGCCAATTTATTTTTCTTTTCAAGTTATTTTTTACTTTTAGTTACATACAGTTTGGCCTGCAAACTCAGGGTATTTATATTGTTTTGATCATTGTTCTAACCATGATGAAATACTGTCTGTCTTCCCTCAAATTTGTTACAATGTATCCACTAAGAGAATGTTTAAAGCATGTAATTGTTCACAATGTGTTTTCTGTAGCTATTAACCCTTACCATCTAAACTTTTAACAACTTAATGTCTAACTCATTATTTCCTAATATTTTATTATTTCAAAATATAATTACAAAGCCTTTTCTACTATTTCAAACTTTCTATATTAATCATCAACTCTAAAAAGCAAAAAGTTTGGGTATACTGCAAATTATTAGGCCATCCATGTTTTCTTGCATAAATGGTTGCACCTAATATTAATACTCTCATAATCATCACAACAATATTTTTCTTTATGCGAAAAGTACCTATATCACACTTCATTATCAGCAAAATGAAAACAACATCCCAAAGTTCCTAATTAGCAACCAACTTTAAAAAACTGAAACTAATAACCCTATTATGATGCCAAACATGTTTATACTTTGAACCTATAGTCTGCTGACAGGGACAATGAGAGCCATGATGCACATTCAACCCAAGGCTCCCAGGGGTAAGAGAGTGTGAACTACAGTTTTTAATTATTGTTGCTGGTTCAAGCACCAAAAGGGTGGGTGCAAAGAAACTCACGTGGAGGGTCATATCCCAGCTGAAAAATTTCCATTTCACGAATTGTTTGCTTCTACTAATAGATTCTTTTAATGAACTACTATTTTTTTGCGTCTCTCAACTCCCCAGATACTGAGGGCGAACATAACAAGATTAGTAGAAGAAGAAGGGCCGATAGCTGCCCACAGTTGCCCTGCAAACTGGGGTCTTCAGCCTTCTGGACCCTGTCAACGTGAAGGTCTCTGAGGCTGGCTTCCGACAACAAGTATCAGAAAGAAGCACACCTCATGGTGGTGCCCCAAGAGGGGTTTGGAGGCCAGGTGCAGGGGCTCACATGTGTCATCCCAATGCTCTGGATGACTGAGGCGAGAGAATGGTCTGAGCCCCCAGGTTTAGCCACACCCGGGAACCTTGGCAAGGCCATTTCTCTACAAGAAGCCAAAAAAATGAAACGAATGTGGTGGTGCACTCCTGTCATTCTGGCCACTCAGGAGGCCGAAGTGGGAGGATCACTGATGCCCAGCTAGAGGAGGTCATGGTGGCCAAGAGTGGCCCCTGAGCTCTGGCCTGGGAGTCAGAGCAGAACTCTTGACTCATAATAATACCAACCTCCACTACCAACACAAACACAGGCCAGGCTCAGGAGCTCAGCCTGGCATGCTGATCTTTTGGAGGCCCAGATGAGTGGACAGCCTGAACCTGCAGGTTTGACAATAGCCAGGAACACATGGCAAGACATCATCTCAGCCATCAGAAATAAATCCAAAGATTAGTCAGGTTTGGTGGTGCAGGCCTGTGGTTCCAGCCACTCAGTGGGCAGAAGTGGAAAGATCACCTGACCCATGCAGGTGGAGTCAGCATTGTCCATGAGTGTGCACGACCACAGCTCAAAGCCTCCCAAACTGCTGCAATCACACGGTTTCAATTTGGTCGACATTCTGTTCTTCCTTCCTGGTATTGAACTCTGGGCCTGAGGTGGTCCTCACGCTGAGGCCTACCCTCACCCAAGTTTTTCTGGGTTTGGTTTAGAGTCAAAGTTGGGGCTTGCTATGGTGTCAAGCCTGGTCTCAGCACCTGGAATCTTGCCATCTTCCCATCTCAGCCACTCCGAGTGCTGAGGAGACAGGCATGAGTTGCCCAGTCGGACCCCCCATGAAGGTTTGAGAGTCACACCCTTCCTTTCCTAGAGGCGACTCCTGGATTAGCGAGTGGGTCCAGTCCGGGGGTTGAGATAGGCAGAGTTGTGGGCACCCTGTGGAGACATGACCCTGCCCCAGGCCCTCCCTTGGGGTGGGATCGGCAGTCGAATCCAGCTGCCCTCTCTGGGGTCCCCGGTCATCTGAAGGGAGTGGGTCTCATGGTGAATCCCTGAGAGGGCTGTGAAGGTCGGGATTGGGGGATCATGCATGTCACCCCTGCTCTTGGGAGGCCAAAGTGAGTGGATGGCCTTATAACCTGGGCTTGAGACCAGCCTGAGCACATTAGCAAGACCTCATCTCTACAAGAAGTCAAAAAAATGAGCCGATCATATTGGCGAATGCCTGTTGTATTGGCCACTCATTAGGCTGCAGTGGGAGGATCACCAGAGCCCAACTGGTGGAGGTTGTGTTGGCAGAGAGTGGGATCCTGCACTCCGACCTGGTCTACAAAGTGGGACATTGACTCAGAATAATAATACCAACCACCACAACAACAAAATCAGGCTGGGCTCAGAGGTTAAGACTGGCATCCCAGCCCTTAGGAGGCCGAGGTGGGTGGACAGCCTGAGACTGCGGGGGTAGATACCAGCCTGGGACATTGGATGAGACTCTGTCATGGCCATCAGAATAAATCCAAAGATTATCGGGTGTGGTGTCACAGGCCTGTGGTTCGAGTCACTCAGGAGGCCAAGGCGGGAGGATACCCTGAGCCTGGCAGGTGGAGTCTGTGTTGCCTGTGAGTGTGCCCCTGTGCTCCAGCCTGAGTAACAGAATGGGATTCCAACTCTAAATAATAATAATCACGTCCACAGCCACCACTGCCCCCTGCCACCCAGCATGAGGAGTCAAACTCAGGGATGGGATTGAAAAAGACTTAACTGTCTGTCATTCGTGGGAGGTTCCTAAGTTGGCCACCAGGCATGTCCATCCCATGCTTTCAGTCATGTGTCCCAGAAGGCCTGCCTCTACACTCCACATTCATACCCCATGGCAAAGATGAACGTGAGCTCATGGAACAGACGGCCCTGAATTAGGGCAGCCATCGGGCACAGAGCCACCAAACGGGTCCAGCAACACTGTGACAAGCCGTTTCTGGTCACCTGTTCTGCCACCTTCGGGTTGGGGGAGGTCCACTTCCTCTCCTGTTCACTCCATTGTACCCCACCCACACAGACCTACCCAGGGGAGCTGTGGACGCCTGTTGTGATGTACTTGGGAGGTGTCTTGATGCCAAAGTCACCATCAGCCAGGATGCATGTGGTGGTGCGATCATGGCTCCTGGGTCCTCATCTTTCGGGGCTAAGGCTGATCTTCCTGCCTCAGCCCCCGAGAAGCTGGGACTCTAGGTGCCACCACACCTGATTTGATTTTGTGGACCTCTTACCAAGATAAGATCTGGCCACGTCACCTGGGCTGGTGACTGACACCTGCATCCAGGCAACCTCTTTCCTCAGCCACTCAGGGTGCAGGGCTGACAGCTGTGAGCCATAGTGCCTGACCTGAACCTGCACATTCTGTCATTGGGGGAAATGCAAAGGAACACCCTGGGATGGAGGCTACCACATAATGTGTAACTGGGACCATGGGCATCACCATGTGTGACTCCAGTGTTTGAGCTCTGGGGAACAATGAGGTCTCTCTACGTGGCCCAGGCTGGTTTCAAAATCCTGGATTCCAGGTGTCCTTCACTTCAGTCTCCCAAAGCCACAGCCCAAGTTTCTGCTGATCCATCATCTTACGGGAACTCTTTGTTCAAGACTGGAACCTCCTTCACAAATAATCTCTGTCTGTTTGCGCTGATCCCAAATCCATACACAAATAGATGCTCATCTTTTTTTTCCTTTTTTTCCTTGAGTCAGAGTCTCACACCGTCAACTAAGTTGGAGGTCATTGGCTTGCTCCCGGCTGCCGCAGCCTGATCCCACTGAGCTCCAGCGAAAAACCTTTTGGAGAAGGTTCCCCCACCTTTTGGAGAAGCTGAAACAACAGGCACATGTCCCCAAACCGGGCTCATTTGGGATGGAGGGTAGAGACAAATCTCTCTGAGGTGCCCGGGTGGATCTTGGCCTGTGGGCTCAGGCCAGCCCCTGGCCTCTGCCTCCCAAAGCACTGGTATGATGACACTGAGTCACAGAGCCTGACCTTGATACTTTATCAAATATGAACCATAAGACCTGGCAAGGCAGCCCATGTTTGGAATTCCAGTGCTCTGGGAGACTGAGGTGGGATGATGACTGGAGCCCCAGAACCCAAGGCCAGCCAGATTCACACAGGGAGGAGACCCCATTTTCACACCCATCCAAACAGGTGGTTTGTGGTTAAGGTGCCCGTCATCCAGGCAACTCTAGAGGCTGAAGTGGGAGGATTTCTGGAGCCCATGATTTTGAGGCAGGGGGTGAACAACAGTCATGTCCCCAGGCCTAAGCCTGAGCCACAGAGCCAGACCCTGTCTCAAAAAACATCAGAATTGTACACAGATTCTCAGCTGTGAGTGGTGTGCTCACAAGGCAAATGGTTTTAGAGCCAGAAAAAATGGGATTGGGGGAAGAAATGTCCCCAGTTGAGGGATGCTTCCCTGGCCTTTTTTGGCAGAAGGTCCTCCTTGCTGAGTTGGAGGGTCAGCCTGCTTGGGGCACATGCCATACCTGAGAGGAAAGCCAGGAGGATCCTAGCCAGGGAGGCTTGGGAACTCCCACATCAAAGTGGAGGCAGCCATTGGGGGTGTTGTGGTTGAAAGGTGCCAAGCTTGTGGGACTTTCACATATGGGGAGGGCAGGGTATAAGGACTGATGGCAGAAAGTTTGTAAGAGTTCTTTCTTTTTTCTTTCTTTCTTTCCTTTATTTCTTCCTTCCATCCTTTTTTCTTTCTTTCTTTCTCTTCTTTCTTCTTTCTTTCTTTCTTTCTTTCTTTCTTTCTTTCTTTCTTTCTTTCTTTCTTTCTCTCTTTCTTTCTTTCTTTCCTTCTTTCTTTCCTTCTTTCTTTTATTTCCTCACTAGGTTGCCCTGGCTGCTCTCAAACTGCCTAACCAGGGTCATCCTCTCGGCCTGGGCCTCCCAAACTACTGAGATCACAGGCTTTACATTTAATTGACATTCAGGCCTCCTGCCTGTTTTGAACACTGGGCCAGAAGCTATCCTCCTGCCCAGGCAGGCCCTCACCCAAGGTTTTTTGGGTTTAGCTTGGAGTCGAGGTGGGAAATTGCTATGGTGTTCAGCCTGTCTGGAGCACCCAGGCTCCAGCCATCTTCCTGTCTCGGCCTCCCGAGTGCTGAGGAGACAGGTGTGAGTTGTCTGGTAGTCCCCGCCCCCTTGAAGTTTTGAAAGTCACACCCTCTTTTTCCCTGAGGTGTCCCCAGATGGAACGAGTGGGTCCACCCTGGGGAACAAGGTGGGAGGAGGGGTGGGTGACCCAATGGAGACACGCCCATGCAGTAAGAACTCCCCCTAAGTAGGGCTCACCAGGTGATTCTGGCTGCCCTCTCCAGAGTACCAGGTCATCAGAAGGGAGTAGGCCTTGAGGTGGGATGCCGGGTATGGGGGGCACACACCTGTCATCCTGGCATTCTGTGAGGCTGAGTCAAGACAATGGCCTGAGCACCTAAGTTCGACACCAGCATCGGCACATTGGTCAGACCTCGTCTCTACAAGAAGTCAAAAAAAATGAGCCGTGCTTGGTGGTGCAGGTCTTTTATTACGGCCTCTCTGGAGGCCATGGCAGATCACCTGAGTCCAGCCAGTGACAGCTTTGGTAGTTGATAGCGAGCCCCTATGCTCTGACCATTTTTTCTGGCTCTAAAGCCAGTAGACCTTTGAACACACCACATGGAGTTGAGAATCTGTGTACAGTTCTCATGTTTTTGGAGAAAACCAACACCACTACCACCACCTCTGCCACCCAGCACGAGGATTCATCCTCAGGGATGGGAGAGGAAAAGGCACTTTCTGGCCTGTCATTCACAGGAGGTTTCAAAGTTGGCACTGGGGAGGTTCGTCTCATGCCTTCAGCCACAAACCCCAGAAGACCTGCCTCCACCCTCCACACTCATGCCCCACGGCAAAGACACGTTGTATCTCATGGAACAGATGGCCCCAAATTAGGGTGGCCATCGGGCTCAGAATGATCAAGATGGATCGTCAATGCCACAGCCAGTCAAGGTTTTGGTCACCCGGTCTAGCACATTTGGGTGGGGGAAGGGTCCCTTCCTTTCCTGATACCCCTTTTGTCCCCTGCCCATGTAGAACTTTCTGTGGGGAACCATGGACGCCCATCTTGATGCACATGGGAAGCAACTTTTTTATTGACGGAGTCTTCATCGGGTGGTCTGGGACACAGAGGAGCAATCATGGCTCCTGGGGTCTCAACTTGCTGGGCTCAAGCAGTCCTCCCGCCTCGTAATCTGAGCAGCCAGCCCTCTGGGACGCCTGACTTGGTTTTAGGGACCTCTCACTGAGACGTGGTCTGGCCACATCACCCAGGCTGGTCTCCAAACCCTGGGCTCAGGCAGCCTCCCACCTCTTCCTCACAGGGTATGGGGCTGATGTCTTTGAACCACGGTGGCCGGCCTGGACATGAACATTCTGTCATTGGGGGCAATGCAAATGAACACCCTGGGATTGAGGTCAACACACCCTGTGTAGCCAGGACCATGGGAACCACTACGTGCAACTCCAGTGCTTGCATTTTGGGGAGAGACAAGGTCTTGCTCATGGCCAGGCTGGTCTCCAACTCTCAGACTCCAGCAGTCCCCTGCCCAGGCCTTCAAAGCCACAGGCTGATTGACTGCCAATTCAGTGTCTTTTGGGAACTCTGGGACCAAGGCAGGGGTCTCCTTTCCAAGTGATCTATGTCTATTCATGATGATGCCAACTCCATACACAAATGGACGCTCTTTTTTTTTTTTTCTTTTTTTGAGTCAGAGTCTCACTCCATTGCTCAAGCTTTAGGGCAGTGGCTCGGTCCCGGCTACCACAGCCTCTGCCTGTCAGGATCGGGCAAGGTTTTCTCCAGCCTTCTGAGGAGCCGGAATGAGAGGTGTGCACCACCATGCTCGGCTCATTTGAAATGGAGGGTAGAGACGAGGTGTCTTCAAGTTGCCTGGTCGAGTCTCGGCCCATGGGCTCAGGCTGGCTGCTGGCCCTGGCCTCCCAAAGCACTGGGATGATGAGGTTGAGTCCCCAAGCCCAACCTCAAACCTTCATCGAAAATGAATCAGAAGGCCTGGCACAGCAGCCCACACCTGAATCCCAGAACTCTGCGAAGCCAAGGTGGGATGATGGCTGGAGCCCAGGAGCCTAAGGACATTCCAGGCCATGAAGGGAGACCTCATCTTCACATCCATCCAAACTAGGACTCTGGGATCGAGGTGCCCATCATCCTGGCTACTCCAGAGGCTGGAGAGAGAGGATTACCAGAGCTGGTGATTTCAAAGCTGGCAGAAAATGATGGTCATGTCCCCGGACCCCAGCCTGGGCCACAGAGCCAGACCTGTCTCCAGAAACATCAGAATCATACAAAGATTCACAGCTGCATGTGGTGTGTTCACAGGGCATCTGGCTTAAGATCCAGGAAAAATGGGATTGGGGGAAGAAATGTCCCCATTGATAAATGTGTACCTTGACTTTGGGGCAGAAGGTCCTCATTGCTGAGTCGATGGTCAGCCTGCCTGGGGTACACTTCTCACCTTGAAGAGGAGATCCAGCATGAACTGGTTCTGGGAGCCTCAAGAACTCCCACAACAAAGCAGGGGACACCATTGGTCAGGGGAGTGTCGGGGCTGGAAGTTGCCGAGCTTGGGGGACCCTCACTTGTGGGGTGGTGGGCAGGGGAGGCCTGAGGGCAGGAGGTTTGCATGTGAATGGATTTCTTTCGTTCTTTCTATTCTTTCCTCACTAGGTTGCCCAGGCTGCTCTCAAACCGCCCAACTCGGGCCATCCTCTTGACATAGGCCTCAAAAACTTCTGCGATCACAGGTTTTCCTTTTGTTGACATCATGATCTTCCTGCCTGGTTTTGAACTCTGGGCCGAAGGCAATCCTCCCACCAAGGCCTGCCCTTACTCAAGGTCTTCTGGGTTTTACTTGGGGTTGAGGTGGAGGCTTGCTATGGTGTCCATCCTGGTCTCGAGTTCCTGGGCTCCAGCAATTTTCCCATCTCAGCTTCCCTTAGTGCCTAGGATTCAGGCGTGAGTTGCCCAGCTGTCCCCTCCCTCCCAAAGTTTTGAGAGTCATGGCCCCCTTACCCAAAGGTGGCTCCTTGGAAGAGTTAGTGGATCCACCAAGGGGAATGAAGCGGGTGGCGGTTGGGCACCCTAGTGGCGACATGACCCTGCACCATGTGCTTCCCCTTGGAGGGCTTGGTGGATGTCTCTGGCCCTTCCTCTGGGGACCCAGGTCATCAGAATGGAACAGGCTTTGCAGTGGGGCCCTGAGTGGGGTGTGGAGACTGGGCATGGGTGCACACACCTTTCATCTTGGTGCTCTGAGAGGCCAAGGCGAGAGAATGGCCTGAGCACCCGGGTTCAAGAGCAACCCAGGCACATTGGTGACATCTCGACTCTATAGGAAGTCAAAAAATGAGCCAAGCAAGGTGGCACATGCCTGTTGTTTTGCCACTCAGGAGGCTGTGGAGGTAGGATTGCCAAATCACAGCTGGTGGAAGCCACAGTGACCGAGAGTGGGTCCCTCCACTCTGACCTGTGTCAGAGAGTGGGACTCTGACTCAGAACAATAATACCAACCATCACCACCATCACAACCACAATCTGGTCTCAGGACCTCAGACCTGCATTCTGGTCCTTCTGAGGTCCAGATGAGTGAAAAGCCTCAGCCTGCAGGTTCGAAACCAGCCCGGGACATGGGGTGAGACCTTTTCTTAGATATAAAAAATAAATCCAAAGATTAGCCAGGCTTGGTGCAGCAGACCTGTGGTTCCAGCCACTCGGGGACCGAGGTGGGGGGATGGCCTGAGCCTGCCAGCTGGAGTCCATGGTGACCTTCAGCATTCCCCTGCACTCAGGCCTGGGTGACAGAGTGGGATTCTGAGTCAAATAATAATTACCACCAGTTACACCCCTGTCACCCAGCACGAGGAGTCACTGTCAGTGATGGGAGAGGAAAAGGCACGTTTTGGGCAGTCATTCACAGGACAATTCAAAGGTGGTCACTGGGCATGTCTGTCCTACCCCTTCAGCCACACACCACAGAAGGCCTGCCTCCATAGTCCACACTCATGTCCCACGGCAAAGACTCATGTGAGTTCACAGAACAGATGGCCTTGAACTAGGGCAGCTGTCAGGCACAGAGCGATCAAGGTGGTGTGACAATGCATCAGCAAGCCAAGGATCTGATTGCCTGTTCTGCCACCTTCGGACGAGGGGAGGAACCCTACCTCTCATGATCACTCCATCGTCATCCGTTCACCTGAACATTTTCCTGGGGAGCTGTGGACACCCATCCTCCTACCTTGGCATTCGAGCAGCCGGGACTCCAGGGATCACCACACCTGATTCGATTTGGGGGACTATCGCCAACACGAGGTCTGGCCACAACTCCAGGGCTGGTATCCAACCCATGGGCTCAGGCAGTTGCCCACCTCAGACACCCAGTGCATGGGGCTGACAGCTGTGAACCATGGTGCCCAGCCTGGACTCGCACATTCTGTAGGTGGGGGCGATGCAAAGGCATGCCCCAGGATGGAGGTCACCACATCCTGTGTAGCCAGGATCATTGCCACCACACGTGACTACAGTTTTTGCATTCTGGGGAGGAATGAGGTCTCACTACGTGACCCAGGCTTGTGCCAAACTCCCAGGCTCATGGGGTTCACAGCTTCAGACTCCCAAAAGAACAGCCCAATTGTCTGCTGATCCACCATCTTTTGGGAACTCTAGGTCCAAGGCTGTAGTAGCCTTCCCAAATGATCCTGTGTGTTCACAATGATCCCAACTACATTCACAAATGGATGCTCTTCCTTTTTTTCTTTTTTCCTTTGAGTCAGAATCTCACTCTCTCACCCAGGCTTTAGGGCAGTGACTTGCTCCCGGCCACTGCAGCCTTGACCTGCTGGGCTCCAGCAAGACATTTCCCAGTCTTCTGAGAAGGCAGAATGACGAGGGGGTTTCACCAAACCCAGGTCATTTGAGATGAAGGGTAGAGATGAGGTTTTGCCATGTTTACTGGGCAGGTCTCAGCCCATGGGCTCAGGCTAGCCACTGGCCTCAGCCTCCGAAGGGATGGGTTCATGAGGCTGAGCCCCTGAGTCTGGCCCCAATCCTTCATCAAAAACGAACCAGAAGGCCTGGTGTGTCGGCCCAAGCCTGGAATCCCAGCTCTCTGGGAGGCCAAGGAAGGAGGATGTCTGGAGTCCCGTGGCCCAAGACAATGGCAGGTCACTCAAGGAGACCCCTTCCCCACATCCATCGAAACTACTGGTCTGGGTTTGAGGTGCCCGTTGTCACACCCACTGCAGAGGTTGAGGAAGAAGAATCACTAGAACCTGTGACTTTGAGGTGGTGGTGAATGACGGTTGTGTCCCCAGCCCAAGCCTGAGCCACAGAGTCAGACCCTGTCTCCTAAAACATCAGATTTGTACAGAGATTCTCAAGTGTGTGTGGTGTGTTCAAAAGGTGATTGGCTTTAGAGTCAGGAAAAATGGGAATGGGGGTAGAAATTTTCTTGGGTGAGGGATGTGTCCCTGGTTTTTCTTGGAGGAAGGGCCTTGTTGCCAAGTCAGAGGTCAGCCTGCCTGGTTCACATTTCTCCCTTTGGAGAGGAGAGCCGGCATGAATTGGGCCAGGGAGCCTCAGAAGTCCCGCACCAAAGCAAGGGGAGCCATTGGGCAGGATGTGTTGGGGATGGAGAACGCAGAGCTTTGGGAACCCTCACATGTGGGGCAGTGAGGGGGGAAGTACTGAGGGCAAAGGTTTGCCCGAAAATTGATTTCTTTATTACTTTCTTTCATTCTTTTCTTTCTTCACTAGGTTGCCAGGCTGCTCTCAAGCTGCCCTACTCGAGCCATCCTCAAGGCCTAGATCTCACAAAATGCTGTGGTCATAGGCTTTCCATTTTGTTGATATCCTGTTCTTCCTGCCTGGTCTTGAACTCTGGGCTGGATACGATCCTACCGCCAAGGCCTGTCCTCACCCAAGGTTTTCTGGGTTTTGCTTAAGGTCGAGATGGGGGCTTGCTATGGTGTCCAGCCTTGTCTCAAGCTCCTGGGCTGTGGTAATCTACCCATCGTGGCCTCCCTGAGTGCTGGGAGACAAGCGTGAGTCACCAGGACATCGTCAATACCCCAAAAGTTTGAGAGTCACACCCTCTCTTTCCCTGGGAGGAGCAGACTGGACCACCTTGGGCAACAAGGTGGGTGGAGGGGTGTTCTTCCTGTCAGAGACATGCCTGTGCACCAGGCACTCCCTCCAGTGAAGTCTCAGGGGGCAACTCTGGCAGCCTTCTCCAGGGTTGGGTCTTTGTGAGGGAGTGGGCCTCTTGATGGTGACCCAAGAAGGGTGTCTGCAGCCTTGGCCCGCCAGACTCTGGCAAGCCTTTCTCCGGCCTTCCGAGGAGCCAGAATGACAGACGTGCATGAACACACCCAGCTCATTTGTGATGGAGGTTAGAGACGAGGTCTTGCCACGTTGCCCATGTCTGGGTTCGGCCCATGTGCTTGGGCTGGTGCAAGGCCTTGGCATCCCAAAGTGCTGGGATGATGAGGCTGAGTCCCCGAGCCTGACCTGACATTTTTGTCAATAACAAACCAAAAGGCCTAGTGCAGCGGCCCATGCCTGAAATACCAGCATTCTGGGAAGTCGAGATGGGAGGATGAATGAAGCCCCTAATGACTGCCCCCAATTTGGTGCGGGAGTTCCTGAGGCTCTGTGGCCGGGTTCCTACCAGCTCTCCTCCCTGAGTCAGAAATGTGCCCAGGCATGCCAACCCTCTAACTCAGCAATGAGGACCTTCTGCCAATGAAGGCCAAGAACACATCCCTCACTCAAGGACATTTCTTCCCCACCATCCCATTGGTCCTGCTCTAAAGCCATTTGCCCTGTGAACACATCACAACCAGTTGAGAATCTGTGTATGATTCTAATGTCTTTGGAGACAGGTCTGCCTCTGTGGCCCAAGCTGGGGCCTGGGGATACGGCCATCATTCTTTGCCAGCTTCAAAATCGCCAGTTTTGGTGATTCACCTGCTTCAGCCACCAAAGTGGCCAGGATGATGGGAACCTGGACCCCAGACTCCTAGTTTGGATGGATGTAGAGATGGGGTCTTTCTGCATGGCCCGGCTGGCCTTCAGCTGGCAAAGAATGATTTTTCTCTCCAGCGCACAGCCAGTGGAAGCCATGGTGGCCGAGTGAGGGCCGAGTGAGGGCCACTCCAGCCTGGGTGACAGAGCAGGACTCAGACTCAAAATAATATCAACCACCAGCACCACCACAACCACAGGTCAGGTTCAGGGGCTCAGCCTGGCACCCCAGAACTTCAGAGGCCCAGGTGAGTGGACTGAGCCCAGAATACGGGGTGAGACCTCATCTCGGCTATCAAAAAAAAATTCCAAAGATTAGCCACCTGTGGTGGCACCATCCTGTGGTTTCAACCACTTGGTGGGCCAAGGCAGGAGAATTGCCTGTGTCCACGGTGGCTGTGAGAGTAACCCTGCACTCTGGGCTGGGAGACAGAGAATTCTACCTTCAAATAATAACAATCATCACTACCGCCACCACCACCCTTGCCACACAGTGCGAAGAGTCACCCTCAGGGATGAAAGAGGAAAGGGCCCTCTCTGCCCTGTAATTTATGGGAGGTGTCACAGGTGGCCACCAGGCACGTCACTCCTACACCTTGATCCATGTGCCCCAGAAGGTCTGCCTCCATCCTCCACACTTGTGCCCAACAGCAAAGATGTGGGTGAGCCCCAGAACAGATGGCCTTGAGCTAGGGCTGCCATCGGGCACAGAGTGATAAAGGTGATCTTGCAATGCTGTGGCCAGCCCACGTTCTGGTTGGCCTGTTTCCCACCTTCAGTTGGGGGGAGGACACCTTTCCTCTCCCGATCACTCCATTGTCCACCATCCTTGTGGACCAATTCCTGGGGAGCCCTGCACACCTGACCTGATGCCCATCCGAAACGTCTTTTCTTGTCATAGAAGTATCTGTTGGCTGGGTTGGGGCGTGGTGGCAAATTGAGGCTCCCTGGTCCTCAACCTGCGAGACTCAGTCTGTCCTCCCGCCTCAGCCCCTGAGCAAACAGGACTCCAGGGGCCACCACGCCTGACTCAATTTGGGGGACCTCTTGCCGGTACGTGGTCTGGACACATCACCTGGGCTAGTCTCCCACCCCTGGGCTCAGGCAGCCTCCCACATTAGCCACTATGCCTGGCCTGGACTTGCACATTCTGTCAGTTGGGGTGATGCAAAGGAATACCCCGGTATGGAGTGACTGCATTTGGTGTATCCGGGACGTGGCGCAATCACATGCAACTTCAGTGTTTGCCTTCTGGGCTGTGATGAGGTCTCTCTACGTGACCCAGGCTGGTATTGAACCCTGGGATCAAGTAGTCCCCCACCTCGGCCTCCCAAAGCCACAACCCGAATGTCTGCCAATACAGCGTGTTTTGGAAACTCTAGGCCCAAGCATGGGACCTCCTTCCCAAATGATCTTTGTCTGTTCATGATGATCCCAAATCCATAGACAAATAGATGCTCTTCTTTTTTTTAATTTTTTCCTTTTTTTCTATGAGTAGGAGTCTCACTCTGTCACCCAACATGGAGGGTGGTGGCTCTCTCCTGGCCTCTGCAGCCTCAGCGCATGTGGTTCTGGCAAGCTTTCCCCTACCTTTTGAGGATCCAGAATGACAGGCATGGGCCAGCACAACTGACTCATTTGGGATGGAGGGTAGGAATAGCTGAGTTGCCTGAGTGTTTCTTGACCCGTGGTCTCAGGTCGGCTGCTGACCTCAGCCTCCAAAAGCACTGGGATGACAAGGCTGATCCCCAAGTCTGGAATCAATCCTTTGTCAAAACACACCAGAAGGCCTGGCACAGTGGCCCACGCCTGGAATCCCAGCATTCTGGGATGCCAAGGTGGGAGAAAGTCTGGAGTCCAAGATCAGCCCAGGCCGTGCAGGGAAACCCTTTACTCTGCATCCATCCAAACACAGGTCTGGGTTCTAGGTAACCATCGTCCAGACTGCTCCACAGGTTGCGGCAGGAGGATCATCAAAACCTGCAATTTGGAGGCTGGCGGTTACTGATGGTTGTGTCCCCAGGCCCCAGCCTGTGTCACCAATTCAGACCCTGTCTTCAAAAGCATCGGGATCGTACACAGATTCTCAACTGCACATGGTGTGCTCAAAGGGTTAATGGATTTAGAGTCATGAAAAATGGTATTAAGAGGGAAGATATGTACCCCGATGAGGCATGTGTCCCTGGCCTTTTTGGCCGAAGGTCCTCATTGTCAAGTGGGAGGATTAGCCTCCCTGGGGCATTTTTCTCAACTCAGAGAGGAGAGGAAGCAGGAGCCCAGCAAGGGAGCCTTGGGAATTCCTGCACCAAAGCAGTGCAGCAAATGGGGGAAGGTTGGGGCCTAGATTGGGGGATGCACACATGTGGGGGAGCCGGGTGTGGAAAAGGACTTAGAACAGGTTTTCAGGATAATGGATTTCTTTCTTTCTTTCTTTCTTTCTTTCTTTCTTTCTTTCTTTCTTTCTTTCTTTCTTTCTTTCTTTCTTTCTCTCTCTCTCTCTCTCTCTCTCTCTCTCTCTCTCTCTCTCTTTCTTTCTTTTCTTTACTCTCTAGGGTTCCCAGGCTGCACTCAAACTGACAACTTGCACCTTTCTCTGGGCCTGGGCCTCTCTAACTGCTGCAATCACAGGCTTTCCATTTGGTGGACATCCTGGTCTTCCTGCCTGGTCTTGAACTCTGGCATTGAGCCTATTCTCCCACCGAGGACTGCCCTAACTCAAGGTTTTCTGAGTGCTTGCCATGGTGGCCAGCATGATCCCCGAGTTCTGGCCATCTTTCCTTTTGGCCTCCTCATGTACAAAGGAAACACCTGTGAGTCACCCAGCCATCGCCACCACACCAGGTGTTTGAGAGTCAAGCCCTCCCTTTCCAGAGTCAGTCCCTGGGAGGAGCAAGCAGGTCCACTCTAGAGTAAGAGGCGTGAGGAAGGGTGGGTGCCCCAGCAAAGACACAGCCATGTGCCAGTCACTCCCCCCAGGAGGGCTCAGCAGGTAAATTAGGAATCCCTTTCCGGGGTATTGGTTCATCAGAAGGGAGCAGGCCATGTGGTGGGGCCTTGAGAGGGGTGTGGAGGCCAGGATCATGGAATCATACCTGTCATCCCTGTGATCTGATAGTCTGAGACAGGAGGATGGCCTGAGCCCCTGGGTTCGAGACCAGATTGGGCACCTTGGTGAGACATCATCTTTACAAGAATCCAAAAATAAATGAGCTAAGCTTGGTATCGTGGGTCTCTCAATCCGGCCACTCAGGGTGACACAGCGGGAGTATCACTACAGCCATCGGAGGATGTCCCTTGGCCAAAAACGGGCCTCTGAGCTCTGGCCTGGGTGACAGAGCAGGACTCTGACTCAGAATAATAATACCAACCACCATCACCACAATGACAGGCTGTGCTCAGGGGCCCAGACTGGCATCCTGGCTCTTCAGAGGCCCAGGCGAGTGGATGGCCTCAGCCTACGGTTTTGACACCATCCCAGGACATGGGGAAGACCTTGTCTCGGCCATCAAAAATAAATCCAAAGATTAGCCAGGCATAGTAGACCAGTCCTCTGGTTCCAGCGACTCAGGGGACCGAGGCAGGAGAATCACCTGAGCCAGGCAGATGGAGTCTGCAGTAGTCGTGAGCATGCCCTTGCACTCTGGCCTGGAAGACAGAGTGGGATACCTATTCCAAATAATAATAATCACCATCACTACCACCACCACCACACCTGACAGCCAGAGCAAGGAATCAACCTCAGGAATGGGAGAGGAAAAGGTACTTTCTAGCTTGTCATACACAGGAGGTTTCAAATATGGCCACCAGGCACGTCTGTCCCATGCTTTTGGCCACACACCCCAGGAAGCCAGCTGCACCCTCCACACATGCCCCATGACAAAGACACATGTAAGCTCTAAGAACAGACTGCCCCGAGTTAGGGTGGCTGATGGTCACAGAGGGATCAAGGCAGTTTGTAAACACTGTGGCTAGCCCAGTTTCTGATAGCCTGGTCTGCCAGCATCATGTGGGGGTAGGTCCCCATCCTCTCCCGATCACTCCATTGTCCCCTGCCCATATGGATCTTTCTCTGAAGAGCTGTGGTCCCCCGTCATGATGCATGTGGGAGGCCCTTTTTTTCACCGGAAACACTGTAGGCCACACTGTGGCATGGTGACAGGATCGTGGCTCCTGAGCCCTTGACCAGTGGGACTGAGGCAATCATCCCACCTCAGCCCCTGAGCAGCCAGGACTCTGGTGGCCACCATGCCTGGTTTTATTCTGGGGCTCTCTCACCGAGATTAAGTCTGGCCACATCACCCGGGCTGGTCTCTGACCCCATGTCTCAGGCAGCCTCACCCTCAGCCTCCAAGGTTGTGGGGCTGACGGCCATGAGCCATGGTGTCATGCCTGGATTCACAATTTCTATCATCAATTCAATGCAAAGGAATGCTACGGGATGGAGGCCGTTGCATTCCATTAAACCAGCACTACAGGTGCCACCAGCCGTGCCTCCAGTGTTTGACTTCCAGGGAGCGATGAGGTGTCACTACATGGCCCAGGCTGGTCTCAAAGTCCAGGGCTATCTTGGTCCTCCACCTTGGCCTCCCAAAGCCACAGCCCCATTGTCTGCCAATCTACAATTCGGGAATTGTAGCCCTAAGGCTAGCACCTCCTTCCAAAATGATCTGTCTGTTCACGATGATCCCAACTCCATACACAAATGGATGCTTTTCTATTGTTTCCATTGTTCCTTTTTTTCCTTTAGTTGGAATCTCACTCCGTTTCCCAGGGTGGAGGGCAGTAGCTCTCTCCCAGCCACTGCAGACTGCCCGTTGGGCTCCAGTGAGCCTTAGGGTGGTAGCTCTCTCCTAGCCACTGCAGACTTCGCCCATCGGGCTCCAGGGAGCCTTACCTCGGCCTTCTGAGGAGCCAGAAAGACAGGCACATGCCACCACTCCTAGTTTATTACTAGTGGAGGGTAGAGGTGAGATCTTGCCCAAGTGCCCAGGTGGGGCTTGGTCCATGGGCTTGGGCCAGCCTCTGGCCTCAGCCTCTGAAATCACTGGTTGATGAGGCTGAGCCCCCAGGCCCTGCCTTGATCCATAATCTAAATCGAACCAGAAGGCCTGAACTGGTGGCTCACACCTCGAATCAGAGCACTCTGGGAGACTTAGGCAGGAGGATGGCTGGAGCCCACGTGCCTAAGTCAGTCCAGGCCATGCAATGAGACCCTGTCTCTGCACTCATACAAATGGGGGTCTTGAGTTGAGGTGCCCATCATCCCAGCCACTCTGAAGGCTAAGGTGGGAGGATAGTCAGAGCCCGTGATTTCGAGACTGGCAATGAATGACATTCATGACCCTGGGCCCTAGCCTGGGTCACAGAGCCAGACACTGTCTCCAAAAAAATCAGAGTTATACACAGATTCTCAACTGTGCGTGGTGTGTCCACAGGTTGACTGACTTTAGAGTGAGGAAAAATGGGATTGGGGGGAAGAAATATCCTGGGTGAGGGATGTATCCCTTTTTTGATACAAGGTCCTCATTTTTTTTGTTGTTTTTTGAGTTGGAGTCTCACTCTGTTGCCCAGACTGGAGTGCAGTGGTCGCTCCCGGCAACTGCAGCCTTGACGTGCTGGGCTCCGGCAATCCTTCCGCCTCAGCCTTCCAAGTAGCCAGAATTACATGCATGTGCTACCACGCCCAGCTGATTTTTTGATTTATTGTAGAGATGAGGTCTCGCTACTCAGTTGGGTCTTGAACCCATGGGCTCAGGCAATCCACTCACCTCAGCCTCCCAAAGACACAGAATTACACAGGCTGAGCCACTGAGCCCAGCTTAGGTCCTTATTGTTGAGTTGGAGGGTCAGCCTGCCTTGGGCACATTTCTCCTCTTGTAGAGAGAGCTGGCAAGAATGCTGCCAGGGAGCCTCGAAAACTCTCACAGAAAAGGGTGCCAGCCATTGAGGTGGTTGGGGCTGGAGGGTGCTGAGCATAGGAGCCCTCATATGTGGGGGGGTGTGGGGGAAGGACTTAGGGAAGAAGGTTTGCAGAACAATGGACTTACATTATCTTTTCTTCTTTCTTTTCTTTCTTTCTCTCTTTTCTTTCTTTCTTTCTCTCTTTTCTTTCTTTCTCTCTTTCTTTCTTTCTTTCTTTCTTTCTTTCTTTCTTTCTTTCTTTCTTTTTCTTTCTTTCATTCTTCCTTTCTTCCTATCTTCCTTTCTTGCTTGCTTCCTTCCTTTCTTTCTTTTTTCTTTCTTACTTTCTTTTCTTTTTCTTCTTTTTTTGTTTCCTCACTATGTTGCCCAGGCTGTTCTTAAACTACCCAAATCAGCCGGGCTCGGTGGCTCAGCCTGTAATCCCGCGCCTTTGGGTGGCTGAGGTGAGTGGATTGCCTGAGTCCATGGGTTCAAGACCCGCCTGGGCAGTGAGACCTCATCTCTACAATGAATAAAAAAATCAGCTGGGCGTGGTAGCGCATGCCTGTAATTCCGGCTACTCAGAAGCCTGAGGTGGAAGGATTGCCGGAGCCCAGCAGGTCGAGGCTGCGGTGGCTGGGAGCGGCCACTGCACTCCAGTCTGGGCAACAGAGTGAGACTCCAACTCAAAAAAAACAAAGACAAAAACAAAACTACCCAAATCAGGACATCCTCTCTGTCTTTGCCTCCCAAACTGCTACAATCACATTCTTTCCATTTGGTCGACATCCTGGTCCTTCTGCCTTGTCTTGAACCCTGGGCCAGAAGTGATCCTCCCACCAAGTCTGCCCTCACCCAAGGTTTTCTGGTTTTGCTTGAGATTGTGGATGGGGCTTTCTATGGTGTCCAACCTGATCTCTATCTCCCAGGCTCCAGCCGTCATCCCATCTTGGCCTCCCAGACTGCCGAGGAGATAGGCATGAGTTGCCAGGCCGTCCCCACTCCCCCTGTGATTTGAGTCAGGCACTCCCTTTCCCAGAGGTGCCCCTTGTGAGGAGCATCCAGTTCCACCCTGGAGAATGTGGTGGGTGGAGTGTTGGGTGCCCCAGTGGTGACACTCCTCTGTTCCAGTTGTTCTCCCTGGGGATGACACAGCAGGTGACTATGGCCACTCTTGCTGGAGTCCCAGGACATCAGAAGGCAGTGGATCTTGCAGTGGAACCCGAGAGGGGTGTGGAGGCCAGTGCAGGGTCCCACGCCTGTCATCCCTGTGCTCTGGTAGGCTGAGGTGAGAGCAAGGCCTGAGCTCCCAGGTTCAGTCAAGCCCACGCACCTTGGCGAGATCTCATCTCTACATGGAGTCAAAAAATTGAGCCGAGTGAGGTGCTGCACACCTACTGTTCTGGCACTCAGGATACCATGACTGGAGGATCTCTGGAGTCCAGCCAGTGGTGGCTGTGGTGGCCAAGAGTGAGCTCCTGTGCTCTGGACTTGGTGACAGAGCAGGACTCTGACTCAGAATAATGATACCAACCATCACCACCACCACCAGGCCACCCAGTGCAAGGAGTCATCCTCAGGGATGGGATAGGAAAAGGCACTTTCCAGCCTGTCATTCCTGGGATATTTCAAAGGTGACTACAGGGCACATTCATTCTGTGCATTTGGCCATGCACCCTGGAAAGCCTGCCTCCACCCTCCAAGAAAAATATCCCTGTGAGCTCACGGAAGAGATGACTTTGGCAATCAAGGTAATTCGTCAATGCCACGACCAGCCCTGGTTCCAGTTCCCCAGTCTCCCACCTTCAGCTGGGGTGAGGGTGCCTTCCTCTCCCAATCACTCCATTGTCCCCCTCCCATGCAGATCTTTCACTAGGGAGCCATGAATGCACATTGTGACACATGTGGGAGGCATCTTTTTTGTTGCTGGAGTCTCCATGGGTCAGATTGGGGTGCAGTGGCACGATCATAGCTCCTGGGGCCTTGACCTATGGGACTCAGAGTCAGAGTCTCACTTCATCACCCAGAATGCAGGGCAGTGGATCACTTCCGGCCACCACAGACTAGGTCTGCAGGGCTCTGGTGATCCTTGCCCCAGCCTTCCAAGGAGACTGAAAACAGGTGCACATCACCATGCCCAGCTCATTTGGGATGGAGGGTAGAGATTAAGTCTCACTGAGTTGTCCTAGTGGGTCTCGGTCTGTGGGCTTGGGCTGGCAACTGGCCTTCGCCTACCAAAGCAGTGAAATGATGAGGCTGAGTGCCCAAGTCTGGCCTCGATACTTCTTCAAAATGAAACAGAAGGACTGGCATGGCAGCCCATGCCTGAATCCCAGCACTCTGGGAGTCTGAGGTGGAGAGATGGCTGGACTCCAGGAGCCCAAGGTCAGCTGGGGCCATGCAGGGAGGACAGGTCTCTTCACCCATCCAAACAGGGGGTCTGGAGTTCAGGTGCCCATCTTCCTGGCCACTCAGGAGGCTGATGTGTAAGGATCACTGGAGCCTGCGATTTGAGGCTGGTGGTGAATGAGAGTAGTTTCCCCAGGCTTCAGCCTGGGCCACAGACCCAGTCACTGTCTCGCAAAACTTCAGAATCGTACACAGATTCTCAACTGCATGTGGTTAGTTCACAAAGAGACTGGCTTTAGAGCCAGGAAAATGGAACTGGGGACAAAGGGGGAGGGAAGTTTTATTGGTGGAAAGTCCTTGTTGCTGAGTGGGTGGATCAGCCTGCCTGGTGCACATTTCTCCCCTCATAGAGGAGAGCTGACAGGAACCCAGCCAGAGAGCCTCAGGAATTCCCACACCAAAGGGTCAGTCATTGGGGGGGTTGGGGCAGGAAGTTACAAAGTTTGGGGGACCCTCACATGGGGGGGGCTGGGTGGAGGACCTGAGGGCAGATAATTTGCAGGCGAATGGATTCCTTTTCTTCTTTCTTCCTTCTTATCTTCCTTTCTTCCTTTCTTTCTTTCCTTTCTCTCCTCACTTGGTTGCCCAGGCTCCTCTCAAACTGCATAACTCAGATCATCCTCTCAGCCTGTGCCTTACAAACTGCTGCAATCATAGGTTTCCATTTGGGCGACATCCTGGTGTTCCTGCCTGGTGTTGAACTCTGGGCTGTAGTCGATCCTCCTGCCAAAGACTGCCCTCACCCAAGGTTTTCTGGGTTTTGCTTGTGGTCAAGGCGCCCAGTCTGCTATGGTGCCCAGTCTGGTCTTGATGTCCCGCACTCCAGTCATCTTCATATTTCCGCCTCACCATGTGCTGAAGAGACAGGCGTGACTCAGCTGTCTGTCCCTTCCCCACCAGAGGTTTGAGAGTCAAGCCCTCCCTTTCCCTGAGGCAGCCCCTGGGGGGAGTGGGCAGGTCCTCCCTGGGGAACAAGATGGGAGGAGGGGTGGGTGCCCAGGCAAAGACATGTCCATGTGCTCAGCACTCCCCCTGGTGAGGGCTAAGTGTGTGAATCTGGCCACCATCTCTGGGATCCTGGGTTATTGGAAGTGAGTGAGCCAGGTGGTGGGGCCTCATGAGGGGTGTGGATGCCAGGAGCAGGGGCTCACACTTGTCATCCGAGAACTCTGGTAGGCCAAATCAAGTGGATGGCCTGAGTCGCAGGGTTTGAGATCAGCCCAGGCAACTTGGCGAGACCTCATATCTACAAGAAGCCAAAAAAAATGAGCTGAGCTTGGTGACGCAGGCCTTTTTAGACACTCGGGAGGACGTGGTGGAAGTATCACCGGATCCCAGTTGGTAGAGGCCCAGGGGTTGAAAGCCGTCCCTGCACTCCAGCCTGGGCAACAGAGAGGAACTCTGACTCAGAATAATGCCAACCACCACTACCATAAAATCACAGGCCATGTTAAGGGGCTCAGCCTGGCATCCTCTACCTTTGGACGCCCAGGTGAGAGGACATTCTATTGACAGGGTCTATGCAAAGGAACACTGTGGGACAGAGTCCACTGCATCCCATGTAACCAGGACCACGAGTGCCACCACAGGCGACTCCAGTTTTTCCATTCCAGGGAGCAATGAGTTCTCGCCACGTGGCCTAGACTGGTCTCCAATTCCTGGGATCTACCATTGCCCCACCTCGTCCTCCCAAAGCCACAGCCCGATTGTCTGTTGACTCACCATTTTTCAGGTCCTCTAGGCCCAAGGCTGGGGCCTCCTTCCCAAATGATCTCTGTCTGTTCACCATGATCCCAACTCCATACACAAATGGATGTGCATCTTTTTTTCCTTTTCTCTTTTTTTCTTTGGGTCATAATCTCACTCCATCACCCAGGCTGGAGGTCCGGGGGCTTTCTCCCAGCCACTGAAGCCTCAGCCTGTTGTGCTCTGGTGAGGCATTACCTAGGCTTCTGAGGAGTCAGAATGACATGCATGCACCACGATGCCCAGCTCACTTGGGATGGGAGTAGAGATGAGGTCTCTCCAGTTGCCCTGGTGGGTCTTGGACTGTGGACTCGGGCTGGCCACTGGACTTGGCCTCCCAAAGTGCTAGGATGATGAGGCTGAGCCCCTGAGCCCAGCCTCGAAATTTCATCAAAAATGTACCAGAAGGCTGGGCACAGTGGTCAACAGCTAAAATCCCAGTGCTCTGGGAGGCTGAGGCGGGAGCATGATTGAAGCCCAGGAGCCCAAGGCAGGCCTGGGTCACAGAGGGAGACCCTGTTTCCACGCCCATTCAAAATAGGGGATCTGGGATTGTGGTGCCTATAGTCTGGGCCACTCTGGAGGATAAGGCAAGGGAATCGCTGGAACCCCCAATAGCTAGCCTGGCAGTGAATGTCATTCGTGTCCCCAGGCACCAACCTGGGCCACAGAGCCAGACCCCCTCTCAAAAACATCAGAATCGTACACAGATTCTCAAATATCCTAGGGTTTTCACAGTGTGACTGACTTTAGATCCAGGAAAATGGGATTCGGGGGGAAGAAATGTCCCCAAGTGAGGGATGTGTCTGTCTTTCTTAGCAGATTTTCCTTGTTGCTGAGTCAGAGGATCAGCCTGCCTGGGACACATTTCCTTGGAGAGGAGAGCTGGAGTTAACCCAACCAGGGAGCCTCAGGAACTCTCACACCAAAGTGGTATCACCCGTTGAGGGGGTGTTTGAGCAGGAAGGTACCGAGTTTGGGCGAGCCTCATATGTGGATGGTGCTGGGGAAAGGACAGAGGGCAAAGAATAACAGAAGAATGGATTTCTTTCTTTCTTTCTTTCTTTCTTTCTTTCTTTCTTTCTTTCTTTCTTTCTTTCTTTCCTTCCTTCCTTCTCTCTCTATCTCTTTCTCTCTCTCTCTTTCTTCCTTTCTTTATCTCTTCCTTTATTTCTTCCTCCCTCCCTCCCTCCCTCCCTCCCTCCCTCCCTCCCTCCCTCCGTCCCTCCCTCCTTTCCTTCCTTCCTTCCTTCCTTCCTTTCTTTCTGTCTTACATTCTTTTTTTCTTTTATTTTCTGTCCTTACTTGGTTACCAAGGCTGCTCTCAAACTGCTCAACTCGGACCATCATGTTGGCCTGGGCCTCCCAAAGTGCTGCGATCACAGGCTTTCCATTTGGTTGACATCTTGGTCTTCCTGTCTGTGTTGAACCCTGGGGCAGAGGTGAACCTCCTGCCAAGGCCTGCCCTCACCCAATATTTTCTGGTTTTGTTTGGGGTCGAGGTGGGGGCTTGCTATGGTGTCCAGCCTGGACTTGAGCTCCTGTGTTCCAACCATCTTCACATCTCAGTTTACCCACTGGCTGAGGTGGCAGACATGAGTCCTCATGCTGTCCCCGCTCCTATGATGGTTTGAGAGTCAGGCCGTCCCTTTCCCCAAGATGACCCTTGGGAGGAGTGAGCGCTTCCATCCTGGGAAACAAGGCAGAAGGTGGTGTGGTCACCTCAGCGGTGACATATCCCTGCCTCAGGCATTCTCCCAGGGGAGGGTTTGTCCGGTGACTGTAGCCATCCTTTCCAGGGTCCTGGGTCATCAGAAGGGAGCAGGGCTCACATTAGGTCCTGAAGGGGAGTGGAGGCCAGACATGGGGGCTCAGGCCTGACATCCCAACACTCTTGTTGGCCGAGGAGAGAGGATGAACTGAGCCCCTGGGTTTGATACCAGCCTGGGCACCGTGGCGAGCCCTAGTATCTACAAGAAGTCATAAAAATGAGCCAAGAGTAGTAGGGCACACCTGTTGTACTGGCCATTCAGGAGACCGCGGGGGGGGTATCACCAAAGTTCAGCCAGTGAACACCATGGTGACTGAGAGCGGGACCATGCACGCCAGCCTGGGAGACAGAGTAGGACTCAGACTCAGAATAATAATACCAACCACCACCACAGGCTGGAATCAGGGGTTCATCCTGGTATCCCAGCATTATGGAGGCCCAGGCGAGTGGACGACCTGAGACTGTGGTTGCAACATCAGCCTGGGACATGGGGCAAGACCTCGTCTCGGCCATCAAAAATAAATCCAAAGATTAGCCAGGAGTGGTGGTGCAGGCCTGGTTGGCCGAGGTGGGAGGATTGCCTGTGACTGGCAGGGGGAGTCTGTGGTGGCCGTAAGTGTGGCCCTGTTCTCCTGCCTTGGCAACAGAGTGGGATTCTGACTCCAATTAATAATAATCACAAACACCGCCACCACCTCTGCCACCCACTGTGAGGAGTAACCCTCAGGAATGAAAGAGGAAAATACACTTTCCTGCCTGTGGTTCATGGGAGGTTTCAAATCTAGGCACTGGGCAGGTCCATTCATGACCTTTGGCCAGCGTTCCAGAAGGTCTGGCTCCACCCTCCACACCTGTGCCCCACACCAAAGATGCGTGTGAGCTCATAGAACAGAAGGCCCCGAGTTTGGGCGGCCGTTAGGCAAAGAGCGACAAGGTGGTCCAGCAACGCTGTTGCCTGCCCATGTTCTGGTCACAAGGTCTGCCACCTTAGGGCAGAGGGAGGGCCTGTTCCTTCCTGATCACTCCATCATCCCTCAACCATGTTGACCTTTACCTAGGGATCTGTGGATGCCTGTCATGACACCTGTGGGAGGAGTCTTTTTTGTCTCCATCAGACGGGCCATTGGTGGCAGCCCAATCATGGCTCCCTGGGCCTTTACCTGAGGGGCTCAGGTGGTCCTCCAACCTCACCCCCTGAGCAGCCAGAACTCTGATGGCCACCACATCTGACTTGATTTCGGGAGCCTCTCACTGACATGAGGTCTAGCCACATTGCCTGGGCTGGTCTCTGACTCCGGGGCTCAGGAAGCCTCCCACCTTTGACTCCCAGGGGACAGGGCTGACTGTCATGAGCCACGGTGCCCGGCCTGGACTTGCACATTCTGTCGGCAGGGGTGACACAAAATAATGCCCTGTGATGGAGTCAACCACATCTCATGTAGCTGGGACAGTGGGAGCCACCATACATGACTCGTGTCTGTGTTCTGGGGAGCAATGAGGTCTCGGTACATGGCCCAGGCGGGTGTCATACTCCTGGGGTGCAGCAGTCTCCCACTTTGGCCTCCCAAAGTCACAGCCCAATTGTCTGCTGATCCGCCATCTTTTGGGAACTCTAGGTTCAAGTCTGGGGCCTCCTTTCCAAATGATCTCTGCCTGTTCACAATGATCCCAGCTCCATACCCAAATGTATGTTTTTTTTCTCTTTTCTTTTTTTCTTTGAGTCAGAGTATCACTCTGTCACCAATGCTAGAGATAAGTGGTTCACTTCCATCCACCACAGCCTCGGCCTGCTGGACTGCAGCAAGTCTTTCCCTGGCCTTTTAAGCAGTCAGAACTACAGGCTCGTGCCACCATGCCCACCTCATTTGGGATGGAGATTAGAGACGTTGTCTCACTGAGGTGCCCATGTGAGTCTCAGCCCACAGACTCAGGCCAGCCACTGGTCTCGGCCTGCCAAAGCACTGGGATGACAAGGTTGAGCCCCCAAGCCCAGCATCAATCCTTCGTCAAAAACAAACCAGAAGGACTGATGTGGCAACCCATTCCTGGAAATCCAGCTCTCTGGGAGGCTGCATTGGGAGATTGGCTGGAGCTCAGGAGTCAAACGCCTGCCTGGGTAATGCAGGAAGACCCTGTCTCTGCACTCATCCAAACAGGGTGTCTGGGATCAAGGTACCCATCATCCCAGCACTCCGGAGGCTGAGATAGAAGGATCACAGAACCTCATGATTTTGAGGCTTGCGATGAATGATGGTTGTGTTCCCGGGCTCCAGCTTGGGCAACAGAGCCAGACTCTGTCTCCAGAAACATCAGTATTGTGAACAGATTCTTAACTGCATGTGGTGTGTTCACATGACAACTGACTTTAGAGCCAGGAAAAAATGGGATTGATGGGAAAAAAAGGTCCCTGAGTGAGGGATGTGTCCCTGGCCTTTCTTGGTGGAAGGTCTTCGCTATGGAGTCAGAGAGTCGACATGCCTGGGGCACATTTCTCTCCTCGGAGAGTAGTGCTCACAGGAACCCAGCCAGGTACTCTGGAACTCCCACACCAAAGTGGAGCATTGAGACTGGAAGATGCCGAGCTTGGGGTATCCTCAATTGTTGGGAGAGCTGGGAGGAAAGACTGAGGGCAGTAAGTTTACAGAATAACGGATTTCTTTCTTTCTTTCTCTCTCTCTCTCTCTCTCTCTCTCTCTCTCTCTTTCTTCCTTCCTTTCTTTCTTTCTTTCTTTCTTTCTTTCTTTCTTTCTTTCTTTCTTTCTTTCTTTCTTTCTTTCCTCACTAGTTTGCCCAGACTGCTCTCAAACCACCCTACTCCGGCCATTCTCTCAGCCTGGACTTCCTAAACTGCTGCAATCACAGTCTTTCCATTAGGTCGACATGCTGGTCTCCAGGCTTGGTCTTGAACTTTGGCCCAGAGTCAGTTCTCTCGCTGAAGCCTGCCCTCACACAAGGCTTTCTGGTTTTTGCTTGGGGTTGAGGTAGGGGATTCTATGGTGTCTAGCCTTGTCTCTAACTCCTGGACTCTGGCCATCTTGCCCTCTTGGCCTCACCAAGTGCCCAGGAGACAGGCGTGAGTCACCTGTTCATCACTGCCCCTGAAAGTTTGAGAGTCAAACCCTGTCTTTCCCCAAGCCAGCCCCTGGGAGGAGCGAGTGGGTTCACCTTGGGGAACGAGGTGGGCAGAGGGGTGGATGACCCAGCAGAGACACACCTCTGCACCAGTCACTCCCCTGGGGGAGGGCTCAGCGGGTGACTTTGGCCACCCTCTCTGGGTTGCCGAGTCATCAGAAGACAGTGGGATACAAGGTGAGAATCCAAGAGGGGTGTGGAGGCCAGACAGAGGGCCTCATGCCAGTCATAATGGCACTCTGGGAGGCCGTGGAGAGAGGATGTCCTGAAACCCTGTGTTCGAGACTAGCCTGGGTGCCATGGCAAACTGTTGTCACTACAAGAAACCAAAAAAAAAAAAAAAAAAATGAGCCTAGCATGGTGATGCACGCCTGTAGTTCTGCACACTCAGGAGGCAGCTTTGGGGGTTTCACCTAATGCCAGCTGGTGTAGGCCATGGTGTCTGAGAGTGGGCCCCTGCACTCTGGCCTGGGTGTCAGAGTGGTACTCTGACTCAGAGTAATTAATACCAACCACCACTACCCCTGCCATCCAGAGTGAGGATTCATTGTCAGGGTTGGGACAGTTAAAGGCTCTTTCCTGCCTGTCGTTCATGGGAGGTTTCAAAAGTGGCCACCAGACAAGTCCTGCCCGTGCCTCTGGCAATTCGCCACTAAAGGCCTGCCTCTACCCTCCACATGTGCCCCATGACAAGGAGGCATTTGAACTCAAGGAACAGATGACCCTGAGCTAGGGCAGCCATCAGGCACTGAGCAATCAAGATGTTCCAGCAATGCTGGGGTCTGCCCAGGTTCTGGTCACCCTGCTGCCAATTTTGGGTGGGAGGAGGGCCCTTCCTCTCCCAATCATTACATCCTCCCCCACCCTGGCACACCTTTCCCTGGGATCCAAGTACACCTATCATGGTGCAGGTGCGAGGCCTGTTTTTGGCGCAGGAGTCTCCTTCGGCCTGGCTGGGGCACAGTGGAACAATAGTGGCTCCCAGGGTTCTCTACCTACAGGGCAAAGACAGTCCTCCTGCCTTGGCCCCTGAGCATCTGGGTCTCTGTGGGCCACCATGCCTGACTTGATTTTGGGAAATTCTTGCTGAGATGAGGTCTGACCATGTTGCCCGGGCTGGTCACTGACCTCTTCTCTGGCAGCCTCCTGCCTCGGCTTCCAAGGGCACAGTTCTGATGGACGTGAGCCACAGTGCCCAGTCTGGATTCTAATGTTCCGTCAACAGGTGCAACAAAAGGAAAGCCCCAGGATAGAGGCCACAGCATCCCGTACAACCTAGACTGTGTGCACCACTACATGTTTCTCCAGTATTTGCATTCTGAGGAGTGACGAGGTCTCAATATGTGACCCAGGTTTGTCTTGAACTCCCGGGCTCCAGTGGTCCTGTACCTCAGCCTCCCAAAGTCACATCCCAATTTTCTGCCAATCCACTGTCTTTGGGAACTCTAAGCACAAGGCTGGAGCCTCATTCCCAAATGATCTCTCTCTGCTCACAATGATCCCAAATCCATACACAACTAGATGCTCTTCTTTTTTTCTCTTTTTCTTTTTTTCATTTAGTCTGAGTCTCACTCCATCGCTGAGGTTAGAGGGTAGTGACTTGATCACAAGCATTGCAGACTTAGCCCACCAGGCTCTGGCAAGACTTCCCGGACTTCTGAGGAGCGGTATTGTCATGTGCATGCCACCATACCCAACTCATTTGAGATGGAGTGTAGAGAAGAGGTCTTGCTGAGTTTCCTGGGAAGATATTGGCCCATGGGCTCAAGTCAGCTGCTGGTCTTGACCTCCCAAAGAGTGGGATGATGAGGTTGAGCCCCCTATCCCGGCCTCAATCCTTTGTCAAAAACGAACCAGAAGGCCTGGTGTGGCATCCCATGTCTGGAATACCAGCGATATGGGAGGCTGAGGAAGGAGGATGGCTGAAGCCAAGGGCCTGAAGGCCAGCCTGGGTCACATAGGGAGACCCCATCCCCACATCGATTCAAACAAGTGTTCTGGGGTCATGGTGCCCATCATCCCTGACATTCCAGAGGCTGAGGCTGGGGGATCGCTGGAGCCCAGGATTTGGAGGCTGAAGGTGAACGAAGATCGTGGTCCCAGCCTGTGCCACAGAGCCAGACCCTGTCTCAAAAACATCAGACTATTACACAAATTCTCAACTGTGCATGATGTGTTTAGAGCCAGGAAAAATGGGATTGGCGGTGAAGAAATGTCTTCAGTTGTGGACCTTTCCCTGGGGAGACATTGATGCCCATCGTGATGCAAGTGAAGGGGTCTTTTTGTCGCCAGAGTCTCTATCAGCCAGGCTGGGGTGGGTTAGCATGATCATGGTTCCTGGGGTCTCAACGTGCTTGGCTCAGGTAGTCATCCCTCCTCGGCACACAAGCAACTGGGACTCCAGGGACAAACACGCCTGACTCCATATTGGGTACCTCTCACCGAGATGAGGTGTGACCACATCGCCCAGACTGGTCTCCAATTCCTGGTCTCAGGCAGCCTCCCGCCTCAGCCTCCAAGGTTGCTGGGCTGACGGCTGTGAGCCAAGGTGCCTGACCTGGACCTGCACTCCTGTCAGCAGATACAACACAAGGGAATGTCCCAGGATGGAATCCACTGCATCCTGTGTAGCTGGGACCATAAGCGCCACCACCCGTGACTCCATTGTTTGTGTTTCAGGGTGTGATAGGGTCTCGCTACGTGTCCCAGGCTGGTCTGAAACTCCAGTACTCTACTGATGCCCTGCCTCAGGCTTCCAAAGCCACATCCCAATTGTATGCCAATCAAAGATCTTTCGGGAACTCTAGACCCAAACTGGGGCCTCTTTGCCAAATGATCTCTGTTCACAATTACCCAAACACCATACACAAATGGATATTATTCTTCTTTTTCCTATTTTTCTTTGAGTCGGAATCTCATTCCATCACACAGGTTGGAGGGCAGTGACTTGCTCCTCGCCACCACAGCCTCGGCCTGCCAGGCTCTGGTGAGCTATTCCCCAGCCTTCCAAGGAGCCAGAATGCCAGGCATGTGCCGGCACACACAGCTTATTTGGGATGGAGGGTAGAGACGAGGTCTCACCAAAGTGCCTGGTCAGGTCTTGGCCTGCAGACTTGGGCCGGCATCTGGCCTTGGTCTCCAAAAGCATTGGGATCATGAGGCTGAGCCCCCAAGCGTGATCTTGATCCTTCATCGAAAATTAACCAGAAGGCCTGGTGCGGTGGCCTACGCCTGGAATCCCAGTGTTATGCGAAGCCAAGATGGAAAGTTGGCAGTAGTGCAGGAGCCCAAGCCCAGTCCAGGCCATGCAGGGAGACCCCATCTCCACACCCATTCAAACAGGGGGTCTGGAGACGATATGCCAGTTGTCCCAGCCACTCCAGAGGCTGAGGGGGGAGGATCACCAGAGTTCATGATTTCAAGGCTGATGGTGAATGAATGTTGTGTTCCCAAGCTCTAGTCTGGGCACAGAGCCAGATGCTGGCTCCAAAAACATCAGAATCATACACAGATTCTCAACTGTACATGATGTGTTCATAGGGAGACTGGCTTTAGAGCCAAGAAAAATGGGATTGGGGGAAAGAAATTTCCCTGGGTGAGAGATATATCCCTAGTATTTCTTTGCAGAAAATTCTCATTGCTGAGTCAGAACTCTACACTGCCTTGGACAAATTTCTAACCTCGGAGAGAAGATACTGCAAGATCCCAGCCAGGGAGCCTTGGGAACTCACACACCAAAGCAAAGGCAGCTATTAGGGAGGTTGGGACTGAAAGGTGCTGAGCTTGGGGCACCCTCACATTTTCTTGGGCAAAGGGGTGAAGGAGTGAGTGCAGTAGGTTTGTCAGAGAATAGTTTTCTTTCTTTGTTTGTTTCTTTGTTTGTTTCTTTGTTTGTTTCCTTCCTTCCTTCCTTCCTTCCTTCCTTCCTTCCTTCCTTCTCTTTCTTTCTTTCTGTCTTTCTTTCTTAATTTCTTTCTTTCTGTCTTTCTTTCTTTCATTCCTTTCCTTTTCTCACTAGGTTGCTCAGGATCTCAAACTGCTCAACTCGGGCCATCCTCTTGGCCTGGGCCTCCCAAACAACTGCGATCACAGGCTTTCCATTTGGTTGACATCCTGGTCATCCTGCCTGGTCTTGAACTCTGGGCCGGAGGTGTTATTCCCGCTGAGGCCTGCCCTCAACCTAGGTTTTCTGGGTTTTGCTTGGGGTCGAGGTGGGGGTATGTTATGATGTCAAGCCTGGACTCAAGCTCCTGGTCTCGGGCCATCTTCACATCTTGACCTCCCCGAGTGCCAAGCAGACAGGCATGAGTCACCTGACTATCCCCGCACCCATGAATGTTTGAGAGTCATACACTCTCTTTCCCCTAGGAGGCCCCTGGGAGGAGCGAGTAAATCCACCCTGGGGAACCAGGTAGAGGGAGGGGTGGACGCCCTGCTGGAGACTCATGCCTGCACCAGGTACTACTCTGGGGCGGGCTCAGCAGGTGCCTCTGGCTGCCCTCTCTGTGGTTCTGGGTCATCAGAAGGGAGTGAGCCTCACTGTGGGGCACTGTGAGGGGTGTGGAGGTGGGGCGCAGGGGCTCCTGCCTGTCATTCCAGTGCTCTGAGAGGCTGAGGCAAGAGAATGGCCTGAGACCTCGGTTTTGAAACCCGTCCGGGTACCTTGGCAAGACCTCATCTCTACAAGAAGCCAAAAGTATGAACTGAGTGTGGTGGAGAATGCGTATCATTCCAGCCACTAGGGAGGCCCTGGCAGGAGGGTGGCTGGAGTTCAGATGGTGGAGGCTGCAGTGACTAAGATCAGGCCCTGCACTCTGGCTGGGGTGACACAGCAGAACTCTGATTAAGAATAATAATACCAAGCAACACCACCATCACAACTACAGGCTGGGTTCAGGGGAACATCCTGGCATCACAGGATTTCAGAAACCCAGGTGAGTGGACAGACTGAGACTGCGAATTCAACAACAGCCTGGGACGTGGACTGAGACTTTGTCTCAGCCATCAGAAATAAATCCAAAGATCACCCTGGTGTTGTGGTGCAGTTCTGTGGTCCCAGCCATTTGGGAGGCCATGGCAGGAGGATTGTCTGAGCCTGCTAGGTGGATATGGTGGTGGCCCTGAGCAGGCCCCCATGCTTCAGCCTGGGTGACAGTGAGATTCCGACTCAAAATAATAATTATCACCACCACAACCAACACCACCACCCCTGCCACACAGCGTGAGGTGTCACCCTCAGGGATGAAAGAGGAAAAGTCACTTACTGGTCTGTCATTTGAAGGAGGTATCAAAGATGGCCACAGGGAATGCCCATCGGGATCATACAGCCAGGCACCCTAGAAGGCCTGCTTCAACACTCCATACTCGTGCCCCACAGTAAAGACGTGTAAAAGTCACGGAACAGGAGCCTCAGAGCTAGGGTAGCCATCAGGCACAGCGTAATCACGGCAGTCTGGCAATGCCATGACCAGTCCAGCATCCAGATGCCATGTCTTCCACCTTCGGGCAGGAGGAGGGCCCCTTTCTCCCTCAATCACTTCATCTTCTCCCATCTATGAGGACCTTTCCCTGGGGAGCTGTGGACGCCATCTTTATGCATATGGGATGCGTCTGTTTGGTGCAGAGTCTCCGTTGGTTGACCTGGGATGCGGCGGAACGACATGGCTTCTTGGACCTTGACCTATGGGGCACAGAAGATACTTCTGCCTTGGTCCCCGAGAAATTGGGACTCCAGGGGCAACCATGCTGACTCTATTTGGGGGACCTCTCTCCATAATGAGGTCTGGCCACATCACCTGGGCTGGTCTCTGACCCATGGGGTCAAGTAGCCTCCTACCTCAGCCTCCCAGGGCACATAGCTGACAGTCGTGTGCCATAGTGCTTGGCCTGGATACACACGTTCTGTCTACAGGGGCAATGCAAACGAAGGCCCCTGGATGGAGGCCACCACATCCCAGGTAGCTGGTACCATGAGCGACTACCACACGTGACTCCAGTGTTTGCATTACGTGGAGTGATGAGGTCTTGCCCTGTGACCCATGTAGTTCTCGAAATCCTGGGCTCCAGTGGTCCCCCTCCTCGGTCTCCCAAAGTCACAGCCCAATTGACAGCCGAACCACCATCTTTTGGGAACTCTGGGCCCATGGATGGGGCCTCCTTTACAAAGGATCTCTGTCTATTCACGATGATCCCAACTCCATACACAAATGGATGCTCTTCTATTTTTTCCTTTTTTTCCTTTGAGTCGGAGTCTCACTCTGTAGACAGGGTGGAGGGTGGAGACTTGCTCCCGGCCATCGCAGCATCAGCAACTGGGCTCCGGCAAACCTTTCCCCATCCTTCCTTGGAGTGGGAACGACAGGCACATGCCACCACACATGGCTCATTTGGGATAAACGGTAGAGATGAGGTCCCACCATGGTGCCTGGGCTGGTCTTGTTCCATGGGCTCAGTTTGGCTGCTGTCCTCAGCCTTGCAAAGCACTGAGATGATGAGGCTGAGCCCCAGTGCCCAGCCTTGATCCTTCATCATAAAAGAATCAGGTGTGGGGTCCCATGCCTGGAATCCCAGTGCTCTGGGAGGCCAAGGCTGGAAGATGGTTGAAGTCCAGGAGTTCAAGGCCCACACTAACTAGGCAAGGAGACCCCATCTCCACACCCATCACAACAGGTGATCTGGGGTCAAGGTGCACATCATCCCAGCCCCTACAAAGATGGTGGAGGGAGTATTGCCAGAGTTTGTGATTTCGAGGCTGGCAATGAATGACAGTCATGTTTCTGGGTCCTAGACTGGGTCACAGGCCCGACCCTGTCTCCAAAATCATCAGAATCATACACAGATTCTCAACTGGATGTGGTATGTTCATAGGGCGAATGGATTTAGAACTAGGAAATATGGGATTGGGGGAAGAACTGGGAGACCAGGCTGAACCCCTGAGCCTGGCCTGTGGTTGTGGTGATGGCAGTGGTTGGTATTATTATTCTGAATCAGAGTCCCACTCTGCTGCCCAGGCCGGAGCTCAGGGGCATGTTTTTTTGTCTCTGGAGTCTCCTTTGGCCAGCCTGCGGCACAGTGTCATGATTGTAACTCCCTAGGTCTCAACCTGCAGGGCTCAGGGAGTCCTCCCGTTGATCTGCCAGGACCTTGTCTGACTCGATTTTGGGGAACTCTCGCTGAGATGAGGTCTTTTAATGTCACCTGGGCTGGTCTCTGAACCTTGGACTCAGGCAGGCTCCCACCTCAGCTTCTCAGGGCACGGGGCTGATGGCCCTGAGCCACGGTGCCCAGTCTGGACTAGCAAACCCTGTCAGCAAAGGCAATGCAAAGACATGCCTCGGGTTGGAAACCACTGCATCCCTTGTAGCTGGGATCACGGGTGACACCACATGCAACTTGAGTGTTCGTGTTCCGGGGAGTGACGAGTTCTCACTACGTGGCTCGGGCTGGTCTCAAACTCCTGGGCTCCAGGGGTCCCCTGCCTTGGCCTCACAAAGCCACAGCCTGATTGTGTGCTGATCTACCATCTTTCAGAAACTCTCCCAAGCCTCGGACCTCCTTCCCAAATGATGTCTGTCTGTTCATGATAATCCAACTCCATACATAAATGGATGCTCTTCTTTTATTTCCTTTTTTCCTTTTTTCTTTGAGTCAGAATCTCACTCTGTCACCCAACCTGGAGGGCAGTGGCTCCCTCCTGGCCACTGTAGCCTCGGCCCACTGGGTTCTGGCGAGCCTTTCCCTGGACTATGGAGGAGTCTGAAGGACAGGTGCAGGCCACCACGCACAGCTCATTTGGGATGGAGGCTAGAGATGAGGTCTCACCAAGGTGCCTGGGCAGGACTTGTCCCGCAGGCTTGTTTTGGTCACTGGCCTCAGCATCCCAGAGCACTTGGATGATGAGCCTGAGCTCCTGAACCCGACCTTTATTCTTCGTCAAAAATGAAACAGAAGGCCTGGTGTCGTGGCCCAAGCCTGGAATTTCCATGCTCTGGGAAGGTGAGGCGGGAGTATGGAAGGAACCCAGGACCCCAAGACCACCCCAGGCCATGCAGGGAGGCCTTGTCTCTGCACCCAACAAAACAGGTGGTCTTGGGTTGAGGTGCATGTCGTCCCAGTCACTCTGGAGGCTGAGGCAAGAGGATTGCCGGGGCCTGCAATTTCGAGGCTGTGGGTGATCGATGGTTGTATCCCTGGCACTCAGCCTGGGACACAGAGCCAGACCCTGTATCCAAAAACATCAGAATTGTACACAGATTCTCAAATGTGCATGGTATGTTCACAGGGCAACTGACTTTAGAGCCATAAAAATGGGATTGAGGGTGAAGAAATGTCCTGGATGAGGGATGTGTCCCTGGCTTTTCTTGGTGGAAGGACCTGGTTGTGGAGACGGAAGGTCACCTGCCTGGGGCATATTTCTCCCTTCAAAGAAGAGAGTTGGCCAGGCTCGGTGGCTCAGCCTGTAATCCCGCGCCTTTGGGAGGCTGAGGTGAGTGGATTGCCTGAGCCCGCGGGTTCGAGACCCGCCTGGGCAGCGAGACCTCATCTCTACAATAAATCAAAAAATCAGCTGGGCGTGGTAGCTCATGCCTGTAATTCCAGCTACTTGGAAGGCTGAGGCGGAAGGATCGCCGGAGCCCAGCAGGTCGAGGTTGTGGTGGCCGGAAGCGGCCACTGCACTCCAGTCTGGGCGACAGAGTGAGACTCCAACTCAAAAAAAAAAAAACAACAAAAAAAAAAACAAAGAAGAGAGTTGGCAGGAAACAGTTCAGGGAGCCTCAGAAACTCCTGCACCAAAGCAGGGCAGCCATTGGGGGCATTGGTGCTGGAAGGTGCCGAGCTTCCTCACATGGGGATCCTCACATGGGGAGGAAAGGGATGAAGGACTGTGGGCAGAAGCTTTGCAGGAGAATGGATTTCATTCTTTGTTTGTTTGTTTGTTTTCTTTCCTCACTAGGTTGACCAGGCTGCCCTCAAAATCCCCAATTCGGGCCATCCTCTTGTCCTGGACCTCCCAAACTGCTGCCATCCCAGGCTTTCCATTTGTTGACATCCTGGTCTTTCTGCCTTGTCTTGAACTCTGGGCCAGAGGCAATAATCTCACCTGCCCTCACTCAAGGTTTTCTGTGTTTTGCTTGGGGTCAAGATGGGGGCTTGCTATGGTGTCCAGCCTTGTGTCAAGCTCATAGACTTTGGCCATCTTCCTTTCTCAGCCTCCCTGAGTGTCAAGGAGACATGCATGAGTCACCCAGCCATCCCAGTTCCCCTGAAGCTTTGAGAGCCATGCCCTTCCTTTTGACGAGATGGCCCCTGGGAGGAGGGAGTGGGTCCACCCTGGAGAACGAGGTAGGTGGAGTGTTGGGCCCCCCAGCAGAGACACACCTCTGTGCCAGGTGCTCCCCTGGGTAGGGCTTGGTGGGCAAATCCAGTCACCCTCTCTGGGGTCCCGGTTCATCAGAAGGGAGCAGGGCTCAAGTTAGGTCCCTGAGAGGGGTGTGGATGGTGAGTGCGGGAGTTCACACCTGTCATCCTGGTGAACTGGGAGGCTGAGGTGAGAGGATGGCCTGAGCCCCCAGGTTCAAGACCAGCCTGGAACCTTGGTGAAACCTCGTGTCTACAAAAAACCAAAAATATGAACTGAGTGTTGTAGTGCTCACCTGTCATTTCAGTCACTTGGTAGGCCATGGTGGGTGGTCTCCAGGAGACCAGTCAGTGGAGGCTGTGGTGGTCAAGAGAGAGCCCTTGGGCTCTGGCCTAGCTGACAGAACAGGACTCTATCTCAGAATATTAACACCAAACCATCACACAGACATAGGCTGGGCTCAGGGGCTCAGAATGTCATTCTGGCCCTTCAGAGACCCAGGCGAGTGGACAGCCTGAGCCTGTGGTTTTGACACCTGCTCAGGACACAGGACTAGACCTCATTTGGGTCACCAAAAATAAATCCAAAGATTAGTCAAGCGTGGTAGTGCAAGAATGTGGTTTCAGCCACTTGTGGAACAGAGGTGGGAGGATCACCTGAAAAGCCAAAGATTAGCCAAATGTGGTGTCACAGGCCCGTGTTTCCATCCACTTGGGGACCGAGATGGGGGGATCAACTGAGCCCAGCAAGTGAAGCCCGTGGTGGCTGTGAGTGTGCCCTTGTGCTCCAGCCTGGGTGACAGGGTGGTATTCCAATTACAAATAATAATAATTACCACCACCGCCACCACCATTACCACCACCACACCTGCCTCACAGCATGAGGTGTCACTCTCAGGGATGGGAGATGAAAAGGCACTTTCCAGCTTGTCATTTGTGGAAGGTTTCAAAGGTGGCCACCGGGCATGTCCATTCCACAGCTTCGACCAGGCCCCCCAGAATTCTTGCCTCCACTCTCCACACTCATGTCCCACTGCAATGACTTGTGTGAGGTCATGGTACAGACGGCTCCGAGCCAGGGCAGCCTTCGGGCACAGAGCAGTCAAAGTGGTTCAACATTGCTGTGACCAGCCCAGGTTCCGGATGCACTGTCTGCCAACTTTCATTGGGGGGAGGGCCTCTTACTCTCCCAATCACCCCATGATCCCCCACCCACATGGACGTTTCCCTGGAGAACAGTGGACACAGGTCGTGACACATGTAGGAGGAATCTTTTTTGTCATTGGTGTCTCCATGGGCCAAGCTGGGGCACAGCGGTGGGATTGTGACTCCCTGGTCCTCAACCTGCGTGGCTCAGGAGGTCCTCCTGCCTCAGACCCGGAGCAGCTGGGACACTGGGGGCCACCACACCTGAGTCGATTTGGAGGATCTCACTGAGATGCGGTCTGGCCATGTCACCCAGGCTGGTCTCCAACCCCTAGGCTCAGACAGCCTCCCACTTTGGCTTCCCAGAGTGTGGGGCTGATGACTGTGAGCCATGATGTCTGGCCTGGAATCACACGTTCTGTCGGCAGGGGCATTGCAAAGGAATGCCCCTGGACGTAGGCCACTGCATCCTGTGTACCTGGGACCACTGAGGCCACCATGCACGAGTCCAGTGTTTGCATTACAGGGAGTGATGAGGTCCCACCACGTGGCCCAGGCAAGTATCAAGCTCCCAGACTCCAGTGGTCACAGACCTTGGCCTCCCAAAGCCACAGCCCAATTGTCTGCTCATCCACTGTCTTTCAGGGACTCTAGAACCAAGGCTGAGGCCTTCTTCCTAAATGTTCACGATAATCCCAACTCCATACAAAAATGAATGCTCTTCTTTTTTTTCCTTTTTTTCTTTGAGTCAGAGTCTCACTCTGTCACCCAGGCTGGAAGGTGGTGGCTCGGTCTGGAACATTACATCCTTGGCCTACTGGGCTCTGTCCAGCCTTTTCCCAGCCTTCTGAGGAGCCAGAACAACAGGCATGCACCACCAAGCCTGGCTCAGTTGTGATGGAGGGTAGATACGAGTTCTTGCTGAGGTGCCTGGGGGGGTCTCAGCATGTGCACTCGGACCCATTGCTGTCCTTGGCCTCCTAAAGCACTGGGATGACAAGGCTAAGTCCCCGAGCCTGGCCTCAATACTTCATCAAAAATGAACCAGAAGGCCTGGCATGGCAACCCATGCCTGAAATCCCAGTGTTATGGGAGATCGAGGTGGGGGTATGGCAGGAGACCAGGATCCCAAGCCAGCCTGGGCCACACAGGGAGACAACTTCTCTGCATTCATCAGAAGAGGAGGTCTGGAGTCAAGGTGCATGTAGCCCTGGCCACTCTGGAGGCTGAGGAGGGGGGATCACCAGACCCCATGATTTGGAGACTGTTGTGATCAACAGTCATGTCCCTTGCCCCAGCCATGGCCACAGAGCCAGATCCTGTCTCCAAAAAATTAGGATCATACACAGATTCTCAACTTCACATGGTGTGTTCACAGGGTGACTGGCTTTACAGCCAAGAAAAATGGGATTGGGGGGAAGAAACATCCCCAGGTGAGGAATGTGTCCCTGGCATCTCTTGCTGGTAGGTCCTCATTGCTGATTCAGAGGTTCGGCCAGTCTTGGGCACATTTCTCACCTCGGAGAGGAGAGCTCGCAGGAACCCAACAAAGTAGTCTTGAGAACTCCCACTCCAAAGCAGGAGCAGCCATGGGGGTTGGGGCTGGAAGGTGCTGAACTTGGGGGACCCTCACATGTTGGGGGAGCAAGGAGGAAGGACTGAGGGCAGAGTTTACAGGGGAATGGATTTCTTTCTTTCTTTTATTTCCTCACCAGGGTGCCTAGGCTTCTCTAAATACACCTAACTCAGGCCACCATCCTCTCGGCCTGGGCCACCAAAACTGCTGGGGTCACAGGCTTTCCATTTGGTCGACATCCTGGTCTTCCTACCTTGTCTTAAACTCTGGGATAGAGACGATCTGACTGCAGAGGCCTGCCCTCACCCAAGATTTTCTGGGCTTTCACGGGGTCCAGGTGGGGGGTTGCTAAGGTGTCCAGCCTGGTCTCGAGATCCCAGACTCCAGTAATCTTCCTGTCTTTGCCTCCCCAAGTGCAGAAGAGACAGGCATAAGTCAACCAGCTGTCCCTGCCTGCCTGGAGGTTTGAGAGTCAGACCCACCCTTTCCCCAAGGAGGCCCTGGGAGGAGACAGCATATCCATCCTGGGGAAAAGGCAGGCTGTGGGGTGGGTGTACTGGCGGTGGTGCACCCTTGCACCAGGTTCTTCCCCATTGAAGAGTTCAGAAGGCGTTTCCAACTGCCCTCTTTGGGGTCCCAGGTCATAAGAAGACAGAGGACTTTGCATTCAGACCCCGAGAGTATTGTGGAGGGTGGGCGTGGGGGTCACGCCTGTCATCCTGGCACTGTCAGAGACTGAGGTGAGAGGATTTCCTGAGCCCCAGGTGTGGGACCAACATAGGCACCATGGCAAGACCTCATCTCTACAAGAAGCCAAAAACATGAGCTGAGCATGGTGGCACATGCCTATCATTCCGTCCACTCAGGAGGCTGTGGCAGGAGGATCATCAGAGCCCAGTCAGTGGAGGCCATAGTGACCCAGAGTGGGCCCCTGAGCTCCGGCCTGGGCAGCAGAGTGGGACTCTGATTCAGAATAATAATACCAACCACCATCATCACCACAACCACAGGCCAGGCTCAGGGGTTCAGCCTGGCCTCCCATTTCTTCAGAGACCCAGGCAAGTGGACAACCTGAAGCCACAGGTTTGACACTAGCCTGGGAAACAGGGTGAGATCTCATCCTGGCCATCAAAAATAAATACCAAGATAAGTCATAAGTAGTGTTGGAGTCCTGTGAATACAGTCACTCGTGGGGTCGATACAGGTGTATCCCCCTGAGCCCAGCAGATGGAGTCTGTGGTGGCTGTGAGCGTGTCCTTGTGCTCCAGCCTGGGCAGCAGAGCAAAATTCTGTCTCCAAATAATACTAATCACCACCACCACCACCACCAACCCTGCCACTGTGTGCAAGTAGTCATCCTCAGTGATGGGTGAGGAAAAGGCACTTTCCGGCCTGTCATTTACAGGAGGTTTGAAAGGTGGCCACCAGGCATGTCCATCCCGTGGCTTTGGCAATGCTCCCCAGAAGGCCTGCCTCCACCTTCCACACTCTGTCCCACAAAAAAGATGTGTGTGAGCTCACGGAAGTGACGACCCTGAGCGAGGGTGGCTGTCAGACACAGAGCGATCAAGGTGGTTCAGCAATGCCATGGCAAGCCCAGGTTCCAGACACCTGGTCTGACACCTTTTGGCAGAGGTGAACCCTTCCTCTCTTGATCACTCCATGGTCCCCCGCCCACGCGGATTTTTCCCTGGGGGGGGTCATAAACATCCAGTGTGATGCATGTGGTAGGTGTCTTTTTTGTCGCCAGACTCTCCTTTGGCCAATCGGGGCACTGCGGTATGATCACCATTCCTTGGACCTCGACCTTTATGGCTCATGCAGTTATCCCATCTCAGCTGCCAAGCAGACAGGACTCTGGGGATCACCACACCTGACTCAATTTTGGGTGCATATTCCTGAGACGAGGTCTGGTCACAATGCCTGGGCTGGTCTCCTACCCTGGGTTCAGGCAGCCTCCTGCCTCGGACTGCCAGGGTGCGGGCCTGATGGCCATGAGCCATTGTGCTCAGCCTGGACTCGAAGGTGGCCACCAGGCTCATCCGTCCCATGTTTTTGACCACGCCTCCCTCCAGACCTTCCTCTCCTCCACACTCGTGCCCCATGGCAAAGACACAAGTAAGCTCACAGAACAGATGGCCCAGAGTTAGGGTGTCGTCAAGCACAGAGTGATCAAAGTGGTCTGGCAACACCGTGGCAGTCCAGGTTCTAGTAGCCCGGTTTGCCTCCTTTGGGCAGAGGGTGGGCCCCTTCTTTTCCCGATTACTCCAGCGTCCTCCACCCACACTGACCTTTCAGTGGGCAGCTGCAGACACTGATCTTGATGCATGTGGGAGGTGTCTTTTTTTGTGTTGGAGTCTGCCTCAGCCTTGCTGGGGTGTGGCAGCACGAGCGTGGTTTTGGGGACATCAACCTTCAGGGCCCAAGCACTACTCCTGCCTCGGCCCCTGAGCAGCTGGGAGTCTGGGGGCCACCATGCCTGACTCGATTTTGGTGACCTCTCACCAAGACAAGGTCTTTCCACTTCACTCAGGTTGGTCTTTATCCCCTGAACTCAGGCTGCCTGCCGTCTTGGCCTCACACGGCATGGGACTGACTGCCATTAGCCATGGTGCCAGCCTGGACTCTCACATTATATTGGTGGTGGTGGTGCAAAGGAATGCCCTGGGATGAAGGCCACTGTATCCTGTGTAGACGGGACCATGAGTACTACCACTTGGGACTCCTGTGTTTGAGTACCCGGAGTGATGAGGTCTCGCACATGGTTGAGATTGGTCTCAAACTCCTGGGCTCAGGGGTCCACCACCTCGGCCTCCCAAAGCCACAGCCCTATTGTTTGCTGATAAACCATCTTTCAGGATCTCTAGGCCCAAGCCTGGGGTCTCCATCCCAAATGACCTCTATCTGTTCATGATGCTGCCAACTCCTACATAAATTTTATTTTTTCCTTTTTTCTTTGAGTCAGTCTCACACCTTTGTCCAGGCTAGAGGGAAGTGGTTCACTCCTGGTCACTACAGCTTCAGCCCACTGGGCTCCAGTGAGACTTTCTCTGGCCTTCAGAGGAGCAAGAATGACAGGCACACGCCACCACACCCGGCCTATTTGGAACAGAGGGTAGAGATGAGGTCTCTCTGTGTTGCACAGGTGTGTCTCAGCCTGTGGACTGGGGCCGGTTGATGGCCTCAGGCTTCCAAAGTGCTGGAATCATTAGGTAAGCCACTGAACCCAGCCTCGATCCTTCATCAAAAATGAACCAGAAGACTTGGCACTGTGGCCCATGCCTGGAATTCCAGCACTCTGGGAGGCTGAGGCGGGAGGATTACTGTAGCCCAGGAGCTCAAGGTCAGCCCAGGTCGCACAGGGAGACGCAGTCTCTGCACCCATCCGAAGAGGGGATCTGGGGTGGAGGTTCCCGTGGTCCCAGAAACTCCAAAGTATGAGATGGGAGGATTGCCAGAGCTCATGATTTTGAGATGGGCATTGAATGATGGTCGTGACCCTGGGCCCCAGTCTGGGCCACAGAGCCAGACCCTGTCTCCACAAACATCAGAATCGTACACAGATTCTCAACTGCGCGTGCTGTCTTCCACAGGGCAACTGGCGTTAGAGCCAGGAAAAATGGGATTTGGCAGAGGGATGGTTTCCAGGTGAGGGATGTATCCCTGGCCTTTCTTGGCAGAAGGTCCTCATTGCCGAGTCAGAGGGTCGGCCTGCCAATGGCACATTTCTAACCTCAGAGAGGAGAGCCAGCAAGAACCCGGTCAAGAGCCTCAGGAACTCCTACACCAAAGTGGGGCTGCCATTGGAGGGTGTTGAGGCTGGAAGGTGCCAAGCTTGGGAGACCTTCACTTGTGGGCATCAGGGAGGAAGGACTGAGGGCAGAAGTTTTGCAGGAGAATGGATTTCTTCCTTCCTTCCTTCCTTCCTTCCTTCCTTCCTTCCTTCCTTCCTTCCTTTCCTTTCTCTCTCTCTCTCTCTCTCTCTCTCTCTCTCTCTCTTTCTTTCTTTCTTTCTTTCTTTCTTTCTTTCCATTTTTCCTCACTAAGTAGTCCTGCCTGCTCTCAAACCACCCAACTCAGGCCTTTCTCTCAACCTTGGCACCCCAATCTGCTGCAATAACAGGCTTTCCATTACATTGATATGCTGGTCTTCCTTCTTGGTTTTCAAATCTGGGACTGAGGCGATCCTCCCATTGAGGCCTTCCTTCACCCTAGGATTTCTGGATTTTGCTTGGATTTGAGGTGGGGGCTTTCTATGGCCGTCCAGCCTGGTCTCAGCTCTCGGGATCTGACTATCTTTCTGTCTCAGCATCATTGAGTGTCGAGGAGACAGATGTGAGTAGCCCCACCAGGCCTCCCCCAACAGTTTGAGAGTCATGCAATCCCTTTCCCTGTGGCAGACCCTTGGAGGAGCGATTGGGTCCACCCTGGGGAATGAGTGGGGCAGAGGGATGGACCCACCATCAAAGACATGCCCCTGTGCCAGGCAATCCCTCTGGATGGGCTTGGTGGGTGAGGTTGGCTTCCCACTCAGGGTTCTCAGGTCTTCTGAAGGAAGTGGCCCCCACAGTGGGGCTCTGAGAGGGGTATGAAGGCTGGGCACGGGAGCTCACACCTGTCACCCTCGCACTTTCAGAGGTTGAGGCAAGAGGATGCCCTGAGCCCCCACGTTTGAGACCAGACCAGGCACCTTGGCAAGACCTCGTCTCTACAAGAAACCAACAAAATGAGCTGCACGTGATGGCACATGCCTGCCATTCCAGCCACTTGGGAGGCCACGGTGGGAGGATAGACAAAGCCCAGGTGGTGGAGACCACGATGGATGAGAATGGGCCCCTGAACTCTGGCCTGGGTGACACAGCATGTCTCTGACTCAGTATAATACCGACCAACACCACCACAACCATAAGCCATGCTCAGAGGCTCATCCTGGCAATCTGGCCCTTTGGAGGCAGCAGTGAATGGATATCATGAGCCTATGGGTTCAAGACCAGAACAGGACATTGGGCGAGACCTCATGTGAGCCATCAAAAATAAATCCAAAGATTAGGCAGGCATGGTGGCTTAGTCCTATGGTTCCAGTTACTCGGGGGGCGGAGGTGGGAGGATTGCCTGAGCCTGGCAGGTTGAGTCTGCAGTGTCCGTGAGCCTGCCCCTGAGCTCCAGCATGGGTGATAGAGAGGGATTCCAACTCCAAATAATCATAAACACCACCAGCAGCAGCCCTGCCATGCAGCCCGGGGAGTCACCCTCAGGAATGGAAGAGGAAAAGGCACATTCCGGTCTGTCAGTCATGGGAGGTTTCAAAGGTGGCCACCGGGAATGTCAGTCCCATGCCATCGGCCATGTTCTTCTGCAGGCCTGCTTCCAAACTCCACACCCATGCCCCACAGAGGAGACTCGTGTGAACTCATGGCACAGACGGTCCTGAGTTAGGGCAGCCATGGAGCACATAGCTATCGAAGCGGCGGGGCAAAACCATGGCCAGCCCAGGTTCTGGTAGCTCACTCTGCCACCTTCGCGTGGGGGGAGGTACCCTTCCTCTCCCTATCACTCCATTGTCCACTGCCCAAGCAGAACTTTCCCTGGGGAGCTGTGGACACCCATCATGACACACGTGGGAGAGGTATTTTTGGCTCCAGAGTCTCTGTCAGACCAGCTGTGGTGCGGCAGCATGATTGTGGCTCCCAGGGCCTGGACATGCCAGACTCAGGTGGACCTCCCATCTCGGCCTCTGTGCAGCCATGACTCTGGGGCCACCATGCTTGACTTGATTTAGGGGACATCTCACCTAGATGAGACCTGGCCACATCACAAGGGCTGATCTCTGACCCCTGGTATCAGGAGGCATCCCACCTTGGTCTCCCAGGGCATCGGGCTGATGGCCATGGGCCACGGTGCCCAGCACGGTCTCCCATGTTCTGTCCACAGAGGTGAAGCAATGGAACGCCTCAGGACAGAGACCACAGCATTCCGTGTAGCTGGGACCATGGGTGCCACCATGCATGACTCCAGTTTTTGGGTTCTGGAGAGCAACAAGGTCTCACTACATGGCCCAGTCTGCTCTCAAACACCTGGCCTGCAGTGGTCCCCGGTCTCAGCCTTCCAAAGCCACAGCCATATTGTCTGCAGATCCACCATCCTTTGGGAACTCTACACCATGGCCAATCCAGGTTCTGGTCACCCAGTCTCCCACCTTCGGGTGGTGGGAGGGGCGCTTCTGCTCCTGATTACTCCCTCATCTGCTTCCTATGCGAATTTATGGTTAGGGAGCTGTGGATGCCCGTTGTGATGCACGTGGGAGCCATATTTTTTATAGCTGAGGTCTCCGTTGGATTGGTTGGGCCGTGGTAGCATGATCGTGGCTCCCAGGCCCTTGACCAGTGGGGCTCAGGTGGTTCTCTCATCTTCTCTTCTGAGCAGCTGAGACTCCGGAAGCCACCACTCCTGACTCGATTTTGGGAATCTCTTGCCGAGATGAGGACTGTTGACGTCACCCAGTCTGGTCTCCAACCCCTGGTCCCAGGCAGCTTCCCGCCTCATTCTCCCAGGGCACGTGGCTGATGGCTGTGAGCTCGGAGGCCGAGGCTGAACTCACAAGTTCTGTTGGCAGGGGTGACACAATTAACAATCCGGGATGGAGGCCACTGCATCTCATGTAGATGGGACCTTGAAAACCACCAGGCAAGACTCCAGTGTTTGTGTTCTGGGGAGTGACGAGGTCTTGCTTCATGGCCCAGGCTGATCTCAAACTCCTGGCTCCAGCAGTCCCCAACCTCAGCCTCTCAAAGTCTCAGCGTGATTGACTGCCAATCAACAGGTTTTTGGGAACTCTAGGGCAAGGCTAGGGCCTTCTTCCCAAATGACCTATGTCTGTTCATGATAATCCCAACTCCATACACAAGTGAATGCTCTTCCTTTTTCCCTTTTTTAATTTTTTCTTTGAGTTGGAGTCTTACTCTGTCTCCCAGGATGGAGGGTGTTGTCTCACTCCCTGCCATCGCAGCCTTGGCCTGCTGTGACCTGGTGAGCCTTTCCTCGAGCTTCTGAGGAGCCAGAATGACAGGCACATGCCACCACGCCAGGTCATTTGAGACAGAGGGTAGAGACAAGTCTCATCAAGGTGCCTGGGTGGGTCTCAGCCTGGGGGCTTGGGCCAGCTGCTGATCTCCACCTTCCAAAGCACTGGGATGGTGAGGCTCAGCATCAGAGGTTGGGGCTGGAAGGTTCCAAGCTTGGGAGACCCTCATATTTGGGGGTCAGGGGCAGAAGGACTGAGGGCAGAAGGTTTGCAGGAGAATGGATTTTTTCTTTCTTGTTTTCTTCTTTCTTTCTCTCTCTCTCTCTCTCTCTCTCTCTCTCTCTCTCTCTCTCTCTCTCTCTTTCTTTCTTTCTTTCCTTCTTTTCTCTTTTCACTAGGTTGCCCAGACTGCTCTCAAACTGCACAAATCAGGCTATTCTCTAGGCCTGGGCCTCCAAAACTGCTGCTATCACAGGCTTTCCATTTGGTCGACATCATATTCTTCCTGCCTGCTCCTGAAATCTGAGCCGGAGGTGATCCTCCTGCTGAGGTCTGCCTTCATCCAATGTTTTCTGGGTTTTACTTGTGTTCGAGGTTGGGGCTTGCTATGGTCTCCAGCCCAGTCTCAACTCCCTGGCTTTGGTCATCTTCCCGTCTCGGCTTCCCAGAAGTGCTGAGGAGACAGGTGTGAGTCATCTGGCTGGCCCCCAGTGGTTTGAGAGTCATGCCCTCCCTTTCCCCGAGGCCACCCCTGGGACGAGGAGCAGGTCCACCCTGGGGAACAAGGCAGATGCAGGGATTGGCACTCCAGAGGAGACACGGCCCTGTGACAGTCACTTTCTTGTGGTGGGCTCAGTGGGTGACTCCAGCTGCCCTCTCCAGGGTCCTGGGTCATCTGAAGGGAGTGGGCCTCTCGGTAGGACCCAGAGAGGGGTGTGAAGTCCATTCGCAGGGGCTCATGCCAGTCAAGCCAGTGCTTTGGAAGTCCAAGGCAAGAGCATGGCCTGAGCCCTTGTATTCGAGACAAGCCTGGGCAGCTTGTGAGAGCTCATCTCTACAAGAAGCCAAAAAAATGAGCCGAGTGTGGTGGCACAAGCCTGTCGTTCCACCCTGTTGGCAGTACATGGCAGGAGGATTGCAGGAGCCCAGTCTGTGGAGGCTGCAGTGGTCAAGCGTGGGCCACTGCACTGTGGCCTGGTCGACAGAGTGTGATGGTGACTCAGCAAGACAATACCAACCACCACAGCCAAAACCACAGGCTAGGCTCAGGGGCTCAGCCTAGCATCCCAGCCCTTCAGAGGCCAAGGTGAGTGAATGGCCTGAGCCTGGGGATTGAAGACCAGCTCAGGAGACTGGGTGAGACTTCGTCTCGGCCATCAAAAATATACCAAAGGTTAGCTGGTTGTGGTGTCACAGGCTTGTGGTTCCAGTCACTTGGTGGGACATTGTGGGACAATCACCTGAACCCGCAGGTGGAGTCCATGGTGACTATGAGCATGCCCCTGCAGTAAGACCTGGGTGAGAGAGCATGATTCCGACTCCAAATAATAATAATCACCACCACCAACACCACTGACACCACCATCACCCTTGCTACCCAGCAAGGGGAGTCACCCTCAGGGATCAGAGAGAAAAAGTCTTTTCCCTACCTGTTGTTTGTGAGAGGTTTCAAAAGTGGCCACAGGTCAAGTCCATCCCATGCCTTCAGCCATGCATCCCAGAAGGCCTGCCTCCACATTCCTCACTGGTGACCCACGGCAAAGACTCGTGTGAACTCATGGAACAGACAGCCCCGAGTTAGGGCGCCTGTCGGACATAGAATGATCAAAGTGGTTTGGCAATGCTGCAGACAGCTCAGGTTCCAGTTGCCTGGTCTGCCAAATTTGGGCAGGGGAAGGGTCCCCTCCTTTCACGATCACTCAATTATCCCCTTCCCACGGGAACCATTTCCTGGGGGTCTGTGGATGCTCGTCGTGATGCAAATGGGAGGTGTCTTTTTTGTCACCGGAGTCTCCGTTGGCCTGGTATGGTGTGGTGGCATGATCCTGGCTCCTGGAGCCCTGAGCTGCATGGCTGCAGAGGTCTTTCCACTTCAGGCCCCTAGCAGTCAGAACTCTGGGGGCCACCATGACAGACCCGATTTTGGGGACTTCTTGCAGAGACGAGGTCTGTCAATGTCATCCAGGCTCATCTCCAAACCCTGGGCTCAGGCAGCCTCCTGCCTCGGCATCCCAGGGCACGGGGCTGATGGCTGTGAGCCAGAGTGCCCAGCCTGGAATTGCATGTTCTGTCAGCAGGGACGATGCAAAGGAATGCCCTGGGATGGAGGCCACCACATCCTGGGTAGCCAGGACCGTGGGCACCACCACACATGACTCCAGTGTTTGTGTTCTGGGGAGCGATAAGATCTCATTACATGGTACAGGCTGGTCTCGAACTCCTGGGCTTCATGGTCCCCCACATCTGTCTACCAAAGCCACAGCCTGATTGTCTGCCAATGCACCATCTTTCAGGAACTCTAGGCCCTAGGCTGGGGCTCCTTCCAAAATGATCTCTGTCTGTTCACGTTGATCCCAACTCTAATCACAAATGGATGCTCTTCTTTTTTTTTTTTCCTTTTATATCTTTTTCTTTGATTCGAAGTCCTACTCCAATGCCCAGGTTGGAGGGGGGGGTGCCTCGCTTCCAGTCACCATAGTGTTGGCCCACTGGGCTCCTGTGAGCCTTTCCCTGGCTGTTCGAGGAGCCGGAACAACAGCTGCATGCCACCATGCCCTGCTCATTTGGGATAGAGGGTAAAGATTAGTCTCGCTGAGGTGCCTAGGCAGGTCTCAGCCCAGGGGCTTGGTCTGGATGCTGGCCTCGACCTTGCAAAGTGCTGGGATGGTGAGGCTGAGCTCCAGAACCCGGCCTTTATCCTTCCTCCAAAACAAACTAGAAGGCCTAGCATGTCAGCCCACTTTTGGAGTCCTAGTGAACTGGGAGGACGAGGCTGGGGAATGGCTGGAGCACAAGAGCCCAAGGCTATCCTGGGCCATGCATGGAGACCTCGTTTCTGCACCCATAAAAACAGATGGTCTGGGGTCATGGTGCCCATCTTCCTGGCCACTCCAGAGATTGAGGTGGGAGGAACATCAGAGCCCATGATTTCGAGGCTGGTGGTGAATGTCGGTTGTGTCCCTGGGTCCCAGCCTGGGCTACAGACCCATACCCTGTCTCCAAAAACAGAATCGTACACAGATTTTCAACTGTGCATGGTGTGTTCACAGGGCATTTGTCTTTAGATCCAGGAAAAGTAGGATGGGGAAAGTAATGTCCATGGGTGAGGGCTGTGCCCCTGGTCTTTCTTGGAGGAAGGTCCTCATTGTGAGCTCCCGGGCTTCGGCCAACTTCCCATCTTGGCCCTCCCAAATGTCAAGGAGACATGCGTGAGTCTCCTGGCCATTCTGCCCCTCTGAAGGTTTGAGAGTCATGCCCTCCTTTTCCCCAAGGCAGCCTCTGGGAGAAGTGAGCAGGTCCACACTGAGGAACAAGTTTGGAGGAGGAGTGGGAGGCCCAGCGGAGACACACCTAAGTGCCAGGTGCTCCCAACACAGAGGTCCCAGTGGGTTACTCCAGGCACACTCTCCAGAATCACAGGTCATCACAAGGGAGCGGACCTCACTATGGGGCCCCAAGAGGGGTGTGTAGGCTGGGCACAAAGGCTCACATCTCTCATCACGGTGCTCTGCAGGCTGAGGTGAGAGAATTGTCTGAGACCCCGGGTTTGAGACCAGCCCAGGCGCCTTGCCCAGACCATGTCTCTACAAGAAGACAAAAAAATGAGACGAGTTTGGTAGTGCAGGTCTTCCGTTTTGGCCACTTAGGAGTCCGCTGTGGGTAGATCACCAGAGCCCAGCTGTTAGAGGCCGTGGTGGCTGATAGCGGTCCCCTGTGCTCTGGCCTGGGTAACAGAGTGGGTCTGCGACACAGAGTAATACCAACCACCACCACAACCACAGGCTTGTCTGAGGGGCTTAACCAGGCATCTCAGACCTTCAGAGGTGCAGGCAAGTGGACAGCCTGACTTGTGGGTTTGACACTAGCCCGGAACACTGGGGGAAATCTCGTCTCGGCCATCAAAAATAAATCCAAAGATAAGCTGGGCATGGTGACACAGGGCTGTGAGTCCAGCCACTTAGTGGGCCAAGACTGGAGGAGGGCGGGTGGAGTCCATGTTGTCCATTATCGTGCCCTTGTGCTATGGCCTGGGCAACAGAGTGGGACTCTGACTCCAAATAATAATAATCACCACCACTGCCATGACCACCACCACTGTCACCCAGGATGAGGAGTCACCTTCAGGGATGGGAGAGGATAAGGGACATTCCTGCTTGTCTTTGTGGGTAGTTTCAAAGTTGGCCTCAGAGTACGTCCATCCCTCACTTTCGGCCACACATCCCAGAAGTCCTGCCTCCACCCTCCACACTTGTGCTCCACAGCAAAGACACATGTGAGCTCAAGGAACAGTCTTCCCCAAGTTAGGGCAGCCCTCGGGCATTGAGCTATCAAGAAGTTCTGGCAATACAGTGGACAGCCCAGTTTCCAGGCACCTGGTCTGCCTCCTTTAGGCAGGCAGAGGGATCGTTTCTCTCCCAATCAATCCATCATCCCACGGCTGCATGGACCTATCCCTGGGAAGCCGTGAACGCCTGTCATGACACAAGTTGAAAGTGTCTTTTTTTTCACTGAAGTGTGCAATGGCCAGGCTGGGGCACAGCAGCACAATCCTGGCATTTGGGGCCTCAACCTGCAGGGCTGAGGTGGTCCTGCTGCCTCGGCCCCCAAGCAACCTGGACTCCAGGGGCCACCATGCCTGACGTGATTTTGAGCCCTCTCACCAAGATGAGGTCTAGCCACATCACCTGGGCTGGTCTCTGACCCCAGGGACTCAGGCAGCCTCCTGCCTTGGCTTCCCAGGACCCAAGACTGATGGCCGTGAGACACAGTGCCAGGCCTGTACATGCACGTGCTGTCAGGGGGTATGACACAAAGTCAAGTCCCAGGACGTAGGCCACCACATACCGTGTAGCCAGGACACGTGCGCCACCATGCGTGACTCAGTGTTTGCACTCCAGGGAGCGACGAGGTCTCACTACTTGACCCAGGCTGGTCTCGAACTTCCGGACTGCAGCAGGACCCTACCTCAGGTTCCCAAAGCCACAGCCCCATTGTCTGATGATCCACTGTCTTTCGGTATTTCTAGGCCAAAGACTGGGGCCTCCTTGCCAAATGATCTATGTCTGTTCACAATGATCCCAACTCCATACAAAAACGGATGCTTTTCTTTTTCTTCTTTTTTTTCCTTTTTTTCTTTGAGTCAGAGTCTCACTCCTTCGCCCAGACTTTATGGTGGTGGCTCACTCCTGGCCATCACAGCCTCAGCCCGCCAGGCTCCGGTGAGCCTTTCATCAGCCTTCCAAGGAGCTGGAATGACAGGCATGTGCCACCATGCACTGTTCATTTGGGATGGAGGGTAGACATGAGGTCTTGCCAAGTTGCCTGCATGGTTCTTGGTCATGGGTTCATGCCAGCAACTGGCCTGGCCTCCCAAAGTGCAGGGATGACAAGGTTGAGCCCCAAAGCCTGGCCTTGATTCTTCATCAAAAACAAACCAGAAGGCCTGGAACAGCAGACCACCTCTGGAATTCCAGCACTCTGGGAGTCTGAGGCGAGAGGATGGCTGAAGCCTAGAAGCCCAACACCAACCTGGGCCATGCAGGGAGACCATGTCTCCACACCCATCTAAACAGAGAGTCTGGGGTTGAGGGTCTTGTCATCCCAGCCACTCTGGGGGCTGAGCTGGGAAGATCAACAGAGCCCATGAATTCGAGTCTGGCAATTAACCATGGTTATAACCATGGGCACCAGGGTGGGCCACAGAGCCAGATCTTGTCTCCAAAATCATCATAATTGTGCACAGATTCTAAACACCATGTGGTGTCTTCACAGGCAACTAGCTGTAGATCAGGAATAATGCAATTGTGTAGGAAGTAATGTCTCTGGGTGAGGAATGTGTCCCTGGCCTTTCTTGGTAGAAGGTCCTCATTGCTGAGTCAGAGGGTTGACCTGACTGGGGCACATTTCTAACCTCAGAGTGGGGAGCTGACAGAAACCTGTCAGGGAGCCTGGGAACTCCTGCACCAAAGTGGGGGCATCCACTGGGGTGTGATTAGGGCTGTAAGGTGCCAGGCTTGGGGACTCTCACATGTAGGGGGGAGGGGGGCAAAGACTGAGAACAGAAGGTTTGCAGAAGAATGGATTTCTTTCTTGCTTGCTTGCTTCCTTTCTTTCTTTCTTTCTTAGGTTCTTCTTTCTTTCTATCTTTTCTTTCCTCATTAGGTTGCTCAGGCTGCTCTCAAATTGCACAACTAAGGCCATCCTCACAGCCTGGGCCTCCCAAACTGCTGCAATCCCAGGCTTTCCATTTGGTTGATCCTGGTGTTCCTGCCTAGTCTTGACCTCTGTGCCAGAGGGTATCCTTTCACCAAGGCCTGCACTCAAACAAGGTTTTCTGGCTTTTGCTTGGGGTCGAGGTGGGGACTTGCTGTGGTGTCCGGCCTGGTCTTGTGTTCCTGGATGCTGGTCATTTCCCGTTTCATCCTCCCCAAATGCCAAGGTGACAGGCATGAATGGCCAGGCCGTCTCTGTCCTCCCAAACATTTAAGTGTCTCGGCCTCCCTTTCCTGAAGTGGCTCCCCATAAGAGTGAGTGGGTTCACCCTTGGGAATGAAGCTGGAGGAGGAGTGGGCACCCCAGTGGAGACACACCCCTGACCCAGGTGCTTCTCCCACAGAAGGCTTGGCTGGCAATGTCAGCCACCTTCTCTGTGGTCCCAGATCATCAGAAGACAGTGGGCCTCATGGTGGGGCCCCGAGAGGTGTGTGAAGGGCAGGCGTGGGGAATTAAGGTTGTCATCCCAACCCACTGGGAGGCTGAGGTGAGAAGATGGCCTGAGTCCACATGTTCAACACTAGCCTGGGCACCTTGGCTAGACCTCGTCTCTATAAGTAGCCAAAAAATTAAACAAAGTATGGTGGTTCTCGCCTTTCCTTCTGGCCACACTGGAGGACACAGCAGAAAGATCACCAGAGCCCAGTCGGTTGAGGCTGCGGTGTCAGAGGGCAGTCTCCTGCACTCCGGCCTCGGCAAAAGAGCAGGAATCCAACTCAGAATAATAATACCTGCCACCACCACAACCACAGACCGGGCTGAGGGCCTCAGCCTGGCATCCCAATCCTTCAGAGACCCAGGCGAGTGGACAGTCTGAGTCTGCGGGATTCACACCAGCACAGAACACAGGGCGAGACCTCATCTCGGATACCAAAAATGAATCAAAGATTAGCTGGGCTTGGTGGCACAGGCCTGTGGTTCCAGTCACTTGGGGAGTTGAGGCAGGAGGATTGGTGGCCTTGACCATGACTTTGCACTCTGGCCTGGGTGACAGAGTGGGATTCTGACAACAAATAACAATAATCACCACCACCACCACTATCACTACCCATGCCATCCAGCGTGAGAAGTCACACTCAGGGATTGGAGAGGAAAAGGCAGTTTCTTGACTGTTGTTTTTGGGAGGCTTCAATGGTGGCCACCAGCACATCCAGCCTGCGCCTTTACCCATGGGCACCAGAAGGCCTGCTTCCATCCTCCACACTCATGCTCCATGGAAAAGACACGTGTGAGCTCACAGAACAGACGGCCATGAAGTAGAGCAGCTGTGGGCAGAGTGATCAAGATGGTGCGGCAACATCGCGGCCAGCACAGGTTTCTGTCACCCAGTCTGCAACCATCGAGTGTGGAAAGGACCTCTTCATCTCCCAATCACTCATTTGTCATCTGCCCACGTGGGACTTTAACTGGGGAGCTGAGGTCACCCATCGTGATCCATGTGGGTGGCATCTTTTTTTGTCATCGGAGTCTCCATTGGCTTGGCTGGGGTGCAGTGACAGGATCGTGGCTTTGGGGCCTTGACCATCGGGTCTCAGTTGGTTCTCCCATCTCGGTTCCTGAGCAGCCAGGACTACCTGGAATACCAAGCCTGACTCTATTTTGGGGATCTCTCACACAGACGAGGTCTGGCCACATCATCCGGGCTGGTCTCCGACCCCTGGGATCAGGTAGCCTCCCACCTCGGCCTCCAAGGGAGCGGGGCTGACAGCCATGAGCCACGGTGCCTGACCTGGACTTGCACGTGCTGTCACAGGGGGCGACACAAAGGCACACCCCGGGATGGAGGTCTCTGGATCCCGTGTAGCTGGGATCCTGGGTGCCACCAAAGGCGACTCTAATCTTTGTGTTCTGGCGAGTGATGAAGTCTCGCTATGTGACCCAGGCTGGGCTCAAACTCCCGGCCCCAGCAGTCCCCCACCTTGGCCTCCCAAAGCCACAGCCTGATTGTCTGCTGACCCACAGTCTTTTAGGAACTCTACGCCCAAGGCTTCGGTCTCCTTCCCCAATGATCTCTGTCTGTATACGATGATTCCAACTTGATACAAAAATGGATGTTCTTCTTTTCTTTCCTTTTTTTTTTTTGAGTCAGAGTCTCACTCCACCATCCAGGCTGGATGACAGTGGCTCTCTTCCAGCCACTTCAGTCTCAGCCTTCAGGTTTCTGGTGATCCTTCCCCACTGGCCTCCTGAGGAGCTGGAATGACAGGCATGTGCCACCATGCATGCCCCATTATTTGGGATGGAGGGTTGGGACAAGGTCTTGCTGAGGTGCCCTGGTGCAGCTTGGACCCGGGAGCTCAGACCAGTCACTGGCTTCAGCCTCCCAAAGCACTGGGGTGATTAGGCTGAGTCCCCAAGCCTGGCCTTGACCCTTCATCAAAAACGAACCAGAAGGCTGGGCGTGGTGGCACATGCCTGGAATCCCCAGGGCTCTGGGAGGCCAAATCGGGAGGATGGCTGTAGTCCATATGCTAAGGCCAACCTCGGGCCTCACAGGGAGACCCTGTCTCTGCACCCATCCAAACAGTGGTTCTGGGTCATGGTGCCCATCATCACGGCCACTCCAGAGGCTGAGGTGGGAGGATTGCCAGAGCTATGATTTCGAGGCTGGTAGTGAATGATGATTGTGTCTCCAGGCCCAATTCTGTACCAGAGCCAGACCCTGTCTACAAAAACATCAGAATCATACACAGAGTCTCAGTTGTGCATGATGTGTTCAAAGGGTGACTGACGTTAGAGCCAGAAAAAAATGGTACTTGGGGGGGAATAAATAACCTCGGGCAGGTGATGTGTCCCTGGCCTTTCTTGGCGTAACATCCTCATTGCTGAGTCAGAGGACTGGTCTGACTGGGGCACAATTCTCACATTGGAGAAGAAAGTTGGCAGGAACCTGGCCAGGGAGTCTCTGGAACTCCTGCACATAAGCAGGGCCAGCCCTGGGTGGGTGGGGTTGTAAGGTGACAAAGTTGGAGGACCCTCATATGTGGGGGCGGGGGGAAAGGACTGAGGGCAGGTTTTCAGATGAAAGAATTTCTTTGTTGACTTAGATTTTCTTTATGTCTTCCTTCCTTCCTTCCTTCCTTCCTTCCTTCCTTCCTTCCTTCCTTTCTTTTCTTTCCTCACTAGGTTGTCCAGGTTGCTCTCAAACTACCCAACTCGGGGCATCCTGTCAGCCTTGATCTTCCAAACTGCTGCAAACAAAGCTTTCCATTTGGTTGACATCCTGGTCTTCCTGCCTGATCTTGAACTCTGGGCCAGAGGTAATCCTCCCACCGTGGCCTGACCTCACCCAAGGCTTTCTGGGTTTTGCTTGTGGTCATGGTGGGGGCTTGATATGATGTCCAGCCTGGTCTCAAGATCCCGGACTCTAGCCATCTTCCTGTCTCAGAATCCCTGAGTGACAAGGAGACAGGCTTGAGTTGCCAGGCAGTCCCCACTCCCCTGATGGTTTAAGATTCACACCCTCCCTTTCCCTGAGACAACCACAGAGAGGGGTGAGCGGGTCCAACCTGGGGAATGAGGCAGGTGGAGGTTTGGCACCATGGTGGGGACACACCTATGCCTCAGGAGCTCCCTTTGGGAAGGGCTCAGAGGGCAACTGTGGCCACACTCTCTGGATTCCCAAGTCCTCGCAGTGGGACCCAAGAAGGTTGTTCAGGTCAGGCGCAGGAGCCAGACCGGCCATCCCGGCATTCTGGGAGACTGATGCAAGAGGATGGACGTAGCCCCTGGGGTTGAGACAGGCTCGGACAGCTTGATGATACCTCATCTCTACAAAAAGCCAAAAAAAGATTCGACTGTCTTTCCAACCACTCTGGAGGCTACTGAGGAGGATCGTCAGAGCCCTGCTGGTGAAGGCTGTGGTGGCTGAGAGTGGGCCTCTGTGCTCTGGCTTGTGTGACAGAGAAGGACTCTGACTTAGAATAATAATACCAACCAACACCACCACCACAACCATAGGCCAGTCTCAGGGGATCAGCCTGGCATCCCAGCCCTACAGAGGCCAAGTATGTGGACTGGCTGAGCCTGCGGTTTTGACATCAACTTGGGACATGGAGCGAGATGTTGTCTCGGCCATCAAAAATAAATCCAAAGATTAGCCAGTCATGGAGGTGCAGGACTGTGGTTTCAGACATTCAGTGGGCCAAGAGGAGAGGATTACCTAAGTCTGGCAGGTGGAGTCTGCAGTGGCTGGTTGCATGACCCTGCACTTCGGCCTGGGGGACAGAGTGGAATTCTGACTCCAAATAATAATAATCACCACCACCACTATCACCACCACCCCTGACACCCAGTGCAAGGAGTCACCCTCAGGGATGGGAGAGGAAAAGACACTTTTGGGTCTATCATTCATAGGAGGTTTCAAAGTTGGCCACCAGGCATGTCCATCCCTTGCATTTGGCCACACACCAAGATGGGTTGTTCCCCATGACAAAGACGTTTGTGAGCTCACTGAACAGAAGTCCCTGAGGTAGGGCAGCCATCAGGGACAGAACGAGCAAGGCAGTATGGCAAGGCTGGGGCCAGTCCAGGTTCTGGTCGCCCAGTCTGCCAACTTTGAGTGGGGAGATGGCCCCTTCCTCCCCCGATCTCTCCATCATCCCTCGCCCATGCAGAAGTTTCCCTGGGGAGCTGTGGATGGCCATCGTGATGCACACGGGAGGTGTTTTTTTTGTCACCAGAGTCTCTGTCAGCAGGGCTGGGGTGTGGCGGCACTATTGTGGCTCCCAGTGCTTCAGGTCATACTCCTGCCTCCCCCACCCCGAGCAGCCAGGACTCCAGGTGCCACCATGCCTGACTGTATTTGGGGGAAGCTCACTGAGACTAGTTCTGGACATGTCGTCTAGACTGGTCTCTGACCCCGGAGCTCAGGCAGCCTCACGCCTCTGCCCAACAGGGCATGGATCTGATGTCTGTGAGTCACAGTGCCCAGTCTGGACTAGCACTTGCTGTCAGTAAGGGCTACACAAAGGCACACCCCAGGTCAGAGGCCACCGCATCCTGTGTAGCTGGGACCGCAGGCACCACCATGCGTGACTCCAGTGTTTGCATTTCAAGTTACAATGAGTTTTCACTATGTGACACAGGCTGGTCTCAAACTTCTGTGCTCCAGCAGTCCACCGCCTTGGTGTCCCAAAGTCACAACCCAATTGTCAGCTGATGCACTGTCTTTTGGGAACTCTAGGCCCAAAGTTGCAGCCTCCTTCCCAAAAGATCTCTGTCTGTTCGTGATGATCCCAACTCCATACACAAATAGATCCTCTTCTCTTTCCTTTTTTCCTTTTTTTCTTTGAGTTGGAATCTCATTCCTTATCCCTGGCTGGAGGATGGTTTCTCCCTCCTGGCCACCGCAACCTCAGCCTGCCAGACCTCAGCAAGTCTTCCCCCAGTCTTCTGAGGAGCCACAGTGACAGGCACATTCCACCACATCTGGCTCATTTTTGATGAAGTGTAGAGACAGGGTCTCACCAGGGTGCACAGGTGGCCAAGGCTGGATGCTGGCCTCAGTCTCCCAAAGCGCTGGGTTGATGAAGCTAAACCCCCAAGCCAAACCCTCCTTTCTTCATCAAAAATGAAACCAGAAGGTCTGGTGTGGCATCCCACACCTGGAATCCCAGTGCTCTGGGTGGCCAAGGTAGGAGGATGACTGGAGCCCAGGAGCCCAAGGTCAGCCTGGGAAGTGCAGGGAGACACTGTCTCTGCACCCATCCAAACAGGAGGTCTGGTGTCAAGGTGACCATCATCCCAGCCACTATGCAGACTGAGGCAGTAGGACAGGCAGAGACCGTGATTTTGAGGCTGGTGGTGAATGACGGTCTTGTCCCTAGGCCCCTCCTGGGCCACAGAGCCAGACCCTGTCTCCAAAAGCATCAGAATCATACACAGATTCTCAAGTGCGTGTGGTGTGTTCACAGGACCACTGGCTTTAGAGCCAGGAAACATGGGTTTGGGGGGAAGAAATTTCCCCTGGTGAGGGATGTTTCCTAGACTGTCTTGGCGGAAGGTCCTTGTTGCTGAGTGGGAGGGTCGGCCTGACTGGGGCACAGTTCTCACCTTGGAGAGAAGAGCCGGAACTTATCTGGCCAGGGAGCCTTGGGAATTCCCACACCAAAGCAGGAGCTTTCTGGAGGGGGTGGTTGGGGCTGGAAGGTGCCAAGCTTGGGGGATACTCACATGTGGTGGGGACAGGAAAGACTGAGGAAAGATGGTTTGCAGGAGAATGGATTTCTTTCTTTCTTTTCCTCTCTCTCTCTCGTTTCCTCATTAGGTAGCCCTGAATGCTCTCAAACCACCCATCTCAGGCATTCCTCTTGGCCTTGGAGTCCCAAACTGCTGCAATTACAGGCTTTCCATTTGGTCGACATCCTGGTCTTCCTGCCTAGTCTTGAACTCTGGGCCTGAGGTGACCCTCCCACCAGGGCTGCTCTCACTCCAGGTTTTCTGGGTTTTTCTTGGGTTCAAGGTGAGGGCTTTCTATGGTCCAGCCTGGTACCAACCCTCAGACTCTGGCTATCTTTCCATCTTGGCCTCCTCAAGTTCAGAGGAGACAGGCATGCATTGCCCAACTGCCCCACCAAGGTTTGTGAATCAAGCCCTCCCTTTCCCCAAGGCAGTCCCTTGGAGGAGCAACCCGGTCCACCCTGGGGAGTAAGGCAGGCTGAGGGGTAGCTGCCCTGTGAAGACTTGTACATGCTTCATGCACTCTGCAAGTGTGGGCTTGGTGGGTGATTCCAGCTGGCCTCTCTGGGGCCAGGTCATCTAAAGGGAGTGGATTTTGCAGTGGGGCCCCAAGAATGGTATGAAGGCTGGCAAGGAAACTCACGCCTGTCACCCTGGTGCATTGGGAGGATGAGGTGAAAGGATGGTCTGAGACCCCATGTTCGAGACCATCCTGGGCACCTTGGCGAGACCTCTTCTCTACAAGAAACCAATAAAGTGAGCTGAGCATGGTGCCTCATACATGTTGTTTCAGGCACTCGGGAGACTGCGGTGGGAGAATCACAGGAGCCCAGCTTGTGGAGGCTGTGGTGGATGAGAGTGGGCCCCTGCAATCCATCCTGGGTGACAGGGATGGACTCTGAGTCAGAATAATATAACAACCACTGCCACCACAACCACAGCCCAGGCCCAGAGGCTGAGACTAGGATGCTAACCCTTCTTAGGCTGAAGCAAGTAGTCGGCCTGAGCTTGCTGGCTCGAGACCAGCCTGGGACATTGGACAAGGCCTCATCTGGGCCATCAAAAATAAATACAAGGATTAGCTGGGCATGGTGGTGCAGGACTGTGGATCCAGACACTCTGGGAGACGATGTGGGAGGATCACCTGAGCCTGGCAGGTGGAGTCCACGGTGGCCATGAGTGCGTTGCTGCACTCTAGCCTGCTTGACAGAGTGGGATTCTGACTCCAAATACTAATAATCACCACCACCGCCACCACCATGACCCTTGCCACCCAGCACAAGGAGTCACCCCCAGGGATGGGAGAGGAAAAGGCACTTTCCTGCCTGTCATTCACAGGAGGTTTCAAAGGTGGCCACTGGACACAACCATCCTGTGCCTCCAGCCATGTGCCCCAGAAGGCCTGCCTCCACCCTCCACACTCGTACCTCATGGCAAAGAGGTGTGTGAGCTCATGGAACAGACAGCCCCTAGCTAGGGCAGCCATCAGGCATAGAGTGATCAAGGCAGTATGGCAATGCCAGGGGCAGCACAAGTTCCAGTCACCTGGTCTGCCAACTTCAGGTGGGGGAGGGCCTCTTCCTCTCCCAATCACTCCATCATCCCCCACTCACACGGAAGTTACCCTGGAGAGCCATGGATGCACATCATCATACACGTGGGAGGTTCCTTTTTTTGCCAGAGACTCCATGGGCAGTGTTGGGATGCAACAGCATGATGGTGGCTCCTGGGATCTCAACCTGAAGGGCTCAGGTGGTCCTCCTGCCTCAGGCCTGAGCAGGCGGGACTCCATGAGCCACCACACCTGACTCAATTTTGGGGACCTCTCACCGAGACTAGATCTGCCTATGTCGCTTAGCCTAGTCTCCAACCCTGGGGCTCAGGTAGCCTCCTGCTGCAGCCCCCCAGGGTGCATGTTTGATGGCCATGAGCCATGGTGCCCTGCCTGGACTTGTATGTGCTGTTGGTGAGGGTGACTCTAAGGCAAACCCTGGCATGGAGCCCACCACATCCTGTGTAGCTAGAACTGTGGGTGCCACCATGGGCCACTTGAGTGTTTGCATTCCAGGGAGTGATGAGGTCTCGTTACATGACCCAGACTGGTCTCCAACTCCTGGGCTTCAGCAGTCCCCTGCCTCAGCATCCCAAAGCCACAACCCGATTGTCTGCCGATCGACCATCTTTTGGGAACTCTATGACCAAGTCTGCGGCCTCCTTACCCAATGATCTCTGTCTGTTCATGATGATTCCAGTTCCACACACAAATGGATGCTATTCTTACTTTCCTTTTATTTTTATTGTTTGAGTAGGAGTCTCACTTCTCACCCAGGCTGGAGGGTAGTGGCTCATTCTCAGTCAGCACAACTTTGGCCTGCCGGGCTCCAGCGAGCCATCCCCCACAGGCCATCCAAGTAGCCGGATTGACAGGTGTGCACCACAATGCCCGGTTCATTTGGGATGGAGTGTATAGACAATGTCTCGCTGATTGCCTGGGCATGTCTTGGACCCACTGGCTTGGGCCAACCACTAGCCTTGGCCCCCCAAAATGCTGAGATAAAGAGGTTGAACCCCCGAGTCTGGCCTTGGTCCTTCATCAAAAATGAACCAGAAAGCTGGGTGCGGTGACCCAAACCTGGAATCCCAGCCCTCTGGGAGGCCGAATCGTGAGATGGCTGTAGCCGTGGAGCTCAAGGCCAGCCTGGGCCATGCAGGGAGAACCCGTATCTGCACACATCCAGACAAGGGGTCTGGGGTTGTGGTGCCCATCTTCCTGGACATTTCAGAGGCTTAGGCAGAAAGATCACTGGAGTCTGTGATTTCAAGGCTGGTAGTGAACGAGGGTCATGTCCCTGGGCCTCAGGCTGGGCCACAGAGTCAGACCCTGTCTCCAAAATCATAAGAATGGTACACAGATTCTCAACAGCGTGTGGGGTGTTCAAATGGTGACTGACTTTAGAGCCAGAATAAATGGGACTTGGTGGGGAAGCAATGTCCTCAGGTGAAGAATGTGTCTCCAGCCTTTCTTGGCATAAGGTCTTCATTGCCAAGTCAGAGAGCCAGGCTACCTGGGACACATTTCTCACCTAGGAGAGGAGAGCTGGCAGAAACCTGGGCAGGGAACCTCCAGAACTCCCGCACCAATATGGGGGCAACCATTGGGGGGTGGTTGGGGCTGGAAGGTGCTGAGCTTGGGGGAATCCCCTATGTGGGGTTGATGGGGGAGGGAAGAACTGAGGGCAGAAGGTTTGCAGGTGAATGGATTTCTTTGTTGGCTTAGAATCTTTCTTTCTTTCTTTCTTTCTTTCTTTCTTTCTTTCTTTCTTTCTTTCTTTCCTTTCCTCTCTCTCTCTCTTTTGTTTCCTCAAGTGGCAGCCCTGGCTGCTCTAAATCCACCCAACTTGAGCCTTCTTCTTGGGCTCGACCTCCCAAACTGCTGCAATAACAATCTTCCCTTTTGGTTGACACCCTGGTCTTCCTGCCTGGGTTGAACTCTGGGCCTGAGGTGATCCACCCACCGAGTCCTGCCCTCACCCAAGATATTTTGTGTTTGTTTGGGGTCGAGGTGGGGGCTTTTTATGGTGTCCAGCATGGTCTCAGCTCCCGGGCTCCGGCCACCTTCCTGTCTCAGTCTCCCCGAGTTCAGGAGACAGGCATGTGTCTCCTGGCCAGCCCCACCACTCCTGACAGTTTGAGACTCACGCCCTCCCTTTCCCTGAGGTGGTCCCTGAGAGAAGCGAGTGGGTCCATCCTGGGGAATGAGGTGGGATGAGTTGTGGGTGTCCTGGTGGAGAGACGCCCCTGAGCCAGGTGCTCACTCGGGTGGACTTGGTGGGCGATTCTGACTTCCTGCTGCAGGTCCCAGGTCATCTGAAGGGAGCACACCTCATGGTGGGTCCCACAGAGCGATGTGAAGTCCAGGCATGGGGATTCAGGTCTGTCACACTGGCAGTTTGGGAAGTCAAGTTGAGAGCATGGCCTGAGCCCCCGGGTTTGAGACAAGCCCGGGCAATTGTCAAGACATAGTTTCTAAAAGAAACCAACAAAATGAGCTGAGTGTGGTGGTGCATGTCTGTCGTTCTGGCCCCTCTGGAGGACAGGGTGGGAACATTGCCAGAGCCCAGCCAGTGGAGACTGTGGTGGCCAAGAGAGGACCCCTGTGCTCCAGCCTGGGTGACAGAGTGGGAATGTGACTTAGAACAATAATATCAACCACCACCACCATAACTACAAGTCATGCTCTGGGGCATCCCAGTCCTTTGGAAACCAATGTGAGTAGACGGCCTGAGCCTGTGGGTTTGAGACCAGGTGGGGACATTGGGCAAGAACTCATCTCAACCATCAAAAATAAATACAAATACTTGCTGGATGTAGTGATGTAGGCCTGTGGCTCCAGACACAGGGACCGAAGTGGGAGAATCATCTGAGCCCAGCAGTTGGAGTCCATGGTAGCCATTAGTATGCCCCTGCACTCCAGCCTGGGCTACAAAGCGGGATTCTGACTCCAAATAATAGTCACCACCAACAAAGTCAGCAGCACCCCTGCCACACAGCATGAGAAGTTACCCTCTGGGATGAGAGAGGAAAAGGCACATTCCCCTGTCATTCACGGGAGGTTTCAAAGGGGGCCACCAGGCCTTCGGCCACGCCTCCCTGAGGGCCTGCCTCTACCCTCTACACTCATGTCCCACAGCAAAGATGCATGTGAAATCACAGACAAGACGGCCCCAAGCCAGGGCGCCCATCAGGCACAGAGCAACAAAGGCAGTCCAGCAACACCGGGGCAAGCCCAAGTTCCAGTCGCCCAATTTGCCAAATTAGGTGGGGGGAGGGCCCCTTCCTATCCCAATCACTCCATTGTCCCCCACCCACATGAACGTTTTCCTGGGGAGCCATGGATGTCTGTCGTGATACATGTGGGAGATGATTTTTTTGTTGCCACAGTCTCCTTCAGTGGGACTGGGGTGTGGTGGCATGATCGTGGCTCCCGGGGCCTCAACCTGAGAGGCTCAGGGGGTCTTCCCACCTTGACCCTCGAGCAGCCAGGACTCCAGGGCCACCACGCCTGACTCAATTTTGGGAACCTATCATCAAGGCTAGTTCTGGCCACATTGCCCAGACTGGTTTCTGACCCCTGGGATCAGGCAGCCACACAAATTGGCTTCCCAGGCACAGGTGTGATGGTGGTGAGCCCCTGTGCCTGGCCTGGACTTGCATGTGCTTTTGGTGAGGGCGATGCAAAGGCACACCCCGGGATGGAGGCCATCACATCCTGTATAGCACCACCACTTGTGACTCCAGTGTTTGCATTCCAGGGAGCGATGAGGTCTCCCTATGGTTCCCAGGCTGGTCTCACACTCCACCATTCCAGCAGTCCCCCACCTAAGCCTCCCAAAGTGACAGCCCAGTTGTCTGCTGATCCACCATCTTTTGGGAACTCTAGGCCAAAGGCTGAGGCCTCCTTCCCCAAAGATCTCTATTTACAATGATCCCAACTCCATACACAAATGGATGCTCTACTTTTCTTCCCTTTTTTTTTTTAACTCGGACTCTCACTCTGTTGCCCAGGCTGGATGGCAGTGACTCACTCCTGGAACTGTAGCCTCAGCCTTCAGGGAACTGGCCAGACTTTCCTCTCGGTCTTCCAGAACAACAGGAATGCATCACCACACCAGGCCCATTTGGGATGGAGGGTAGATACGAGTTCTCACTGAGTTACCCAGGTGAGTCTTGGACTTAGTCTGAGTCTTAGGCCAGCCTCTGGCTTTGGCCCCCAATTCGCTAGGATGATGACGCTGAGTCCCCAAGCCCAGGCTCAATCCTTCATTAACACAAACTAGAAGGCTGAACACGGTGACCCATGCCTGGATTCCCAGCACTCTGGGAGGATGAGGCAGGAGGATGGCTGGAGGCCAAGAGCTCAAGGCCAGCCCAGATCATGGAGGGAGACCCCATCTCCACACCCATACAAACAGGTTGTCTGGGGTCATGTTGCCCATTGCCCTGACCACTCCGGTGGCTGATGTGGGAGGATCACCGGAGTCCGCAATTTTGAAGCTGGTGGAGAATGATGGTCATGTTCCTGGGACCTGACCTTGGCCATAGAGCCAGACCCTGTATCCAAAAACATCAGAATCGTACACAGATTCTCAACTTCGTGTGGTGTGTTCAAATGGGGACTGGCTTTAGAGCCAGAGAAAATGGGTCTGGGGTAAAGAAATGTCTCCGGGTGGGGGGATGTTTCTACAGCATTTCTTTGCAGAAGATGCTCACTGCTGAGTCGGAGGGCTGGCCTGCCTATGTCACATTTCTTAACTTGGAGAGGAGAGCTGGCAGGAACCTGGCCAGGGAGCCCCGGGAACTCCCCCACCAAAGCAGGGGCAGCCTTTGGGGGAGTTGGGGCTTGAAAGTGCTGAGTTTCGGGGACCCTCATATGTGGGGGGAAAGGACAGAGGGCAGAAGGATTGCAGGAAAATGGATTTCTTTCTTTCTGTCCTTTTTTCTTTCTTCTTCCTTCCTTCCTTTCTTCCTTCTTTCTTTATTCTATTCTTTCTTTCTTTTATTTTCTCACTAGGTTGCCAATCCTCTTCTCAAACTGCCCAAATCTGGCCATCTTCTTGGCCTGGGCCTCCAAAACTGCTGTGATCACAAACCTTCCATTTGATCTACATCTTGGTCTTTCCACCAGTTCTTGAACTCTGGGCCAGAGATGATTCTAACGATGAGGCATGGGTTTTGCTTGTGGTCGAGGTGGGGGCTTGCTATGGTGTCCTGCCTGGTCTTGAGATCCTGGGCTCCAACCATCTGCCGGTCTCATCCTGTCTGAGTGCTGAGGAGACAGGCATGAGTCACCCAGGCATCCCTGCCCTGCAAAAGGTTTGAGAGTCTTGACCTCAGTTTCTCCAAGGCAGACCCTGGGAGAAGTAAGCGGGTCCACCCTGGGAATGAAGCATGGGACGGTTTGGGTGTTCTGGCAGAGACATGTCCCTGCACCAGATTCCCCTTCAGTGTGAGCTCAGAGGGCAACTCCAGCTTCTCACTCCAGAGTCTGAAGTTGTCTGAGGGGAGCGGGCCTTGTGTTGGGGCACCAAGAGCTGTGTGAAGGCCAGGTGTGGGGGTTCACACCTGTCACCTGGTGCTTTGGGATGCAGAGGAGGCAGGATGGCCTGAGCCCATGGGATCAAGACCAGTCCGGGCACCTACCAATACCTTGTCTCTACAAGAAATCAACAAAATGAGCCAAGCGTGGTGGCACACGAATGTTGTTCCAGCCACTCTGGATGCCACAGCAGGAGGATCTCAGGAGCCCAGCCAGTGGAGGCCAAGGTGGCTTAGAGTGGGCCCCTGCACTCTGGGATGGGCAACTGAGCAGAACTATGACTCAGAATAAAAATACCAACCATAACCAACACAACCACAGGCCGGATTCAGGGCCTCAGCCTGCCATTCCAGGCCTTTGGAGTCTGAGGCAAGTGGATGGCCTGAGTCTGCAGGTTTAAGAACAGCCCAGGGAAAAGGGTGAGACCTTGTTCTGGGACATCAAAAATAAATCTAAAGATTAGCCTGGAGTGTTGACACAGGCCTGTGGTTCCAGGCACTTGGGGGACTGAGGCTGGGGGATTGCCAGAGCCCAGCATGTGGAGTCCACAGTAGCTGTGAGTGTGCACTTGCACTCTGGCCTGGGCAATAGGGAGGGATTCCGATTCCAAATAGTAATAATCACCACCACAGTCACCTCCACCACCCCTGCCAACCAGCACGAGTTTTCACCCCCAGGGATGGGGGAGAAAAAGACACTTTATCTCCTGTTATTTGCAGATTTCAAAGATCGCCACTGGGGTTGTCTGTCCCGCACATTCTGCCATGCATCACAGAATGCTTACCTCCAACCTCCACACTTGTGCCCCACAGCAAAGACGTGTCTGAGCTCACAAAACAGTCCCATGCTAGGGTGTCTGTTGGGCACAGTGTGATCAAGGCGGTCCAGCAATGCCGGGGTCAGCCCAGGTTCTGGACGCCCGGTCTGCCACCTTCGTGTGGGGTTGGTCCACTTCCTCTCCTGATCAATCAATCATCCCCACCTTGCAGACCTTTCCTTCAGAAGCCGTGGACCATGGTGCCCAGCCTTTAGTTATACGTTCTGTCAGTAGAGGTGACACAAAGGAATGCCCCAGGATAAGGCCCATTGCATTTCGTGTACCCAGGAAGGCAGGTGCCACCATGCATGACTCCAGTGTTTGTGTTCCAGGGATCAACGAGGTCTCGCTATGTGGCCCAGGTTGGTCTCGAGCTCCTGCTCCAGTGTTCCCCTGCCTCGGTCTCCCAAATCCACAGTCTGATTGTCTGCCAATTCCCCATCTTTTGGTAACTCTAGGACAAAGGCTGGAGCCTTCTTTCCAAATAATCCTGTTCTGTTCACAATGATCCCAACTCCCTACACAAATGAATGATCTTTGTTTCCTTTTTGTCTTTTTTTATTCGTGTCAGAGTCTCACTCGATCACCCAGGCTGAGGGTGGTGGCTCACTCCCGGACACCGCAGTCTTGGTCTGCCAGTGAGCATTTTCTGGCCTTCCAAGGTGCCAGAATGACAGGCACACATCAACACGCCCAGTGCATTTGGGGTGGAGGGTAGAGACAAAGTCTCGTTGACATGCCCGGGCAGGTATTTGCCTGTGAACTTGAGCCATCAGCTGGATTCGGTCTCCAAAAGCACTGGGATGACAGGGCTGAGTGCCCAAGCCCAGCCTTGATCCTTCATCAAAAATAAACCAGAAGGCCCAGCAAGGTAATCCCACACCTGGAATCCCAGCAGTCTTTGAGGCCAAGGTGGGAGGATGGCTGGATTCCAGTTGCTCAAAGCCAGCCCGAGCCATGCAGGGAGACCTTGTCTTCACACCCATCCAAACAGAGGGCCTGCGGTTGAGGTGCCCATCATCCCAGCCTCTCCAGTGTCTGAGACGGGAGGATTGCCAAAGCCTGCAATTTTGAAGCTGGCAGAGAATTATGGTCATGTCCCCAGGTTCTGGACTTGACCACAGAGCCAGACCCTGTCTCCAAAAGCATCAGAATCATACACAGATTCTAAGCTGTGTGTTCAAATGACTACTGGCTTTAGAGCCAGAAAAAAATGGGACTGAGGTGAAGAAATGTCCCCAGGTGAGGGGTATCCCCGGATTCCTTCATGGAAGGTCCTCATTGCCGAGTTGGAGGGCAAGTCTGCCTGGGTCACGTTTCTCACCTCGGAGAGGAGAGTGGGTAGGATCCCGGCCAGGGAGCCTCAGGAACTTCCACACCAAAGTGGGGCAGGCATTGAGGTTTTGGGGCTGAAAGGTGCCAAACTTGGGGGACCCTATCATGTGGGTGGGCTGGGAGGGAGGACTCAGGCAGAAGGTTTGCAAGAGAATGAATTTCTTTTTTGTTTTTTGAGTTGGAGTCTCACTCTGTCAACCAGACTGGAATGGAGTGGCCACTCCTGGCCACCACAGCCTCAACCTGCTGTGCTTTGGTGATCCTTCTGCCTCAGCCTTCCAAGTAGTTGGAACTACAGTCATGGGCCACCACGCCTGGCTAATGTTTAGATTTATTGTAGAGATGAGGTCTTGCCAACTTGCTAAGGTGGGTCTCGAACTCACAGGCTCAGGTGATCCACTCACCTCAGCCTCCTTAGGAATGGGAATACAGGTTGAGCCACCAAGCCTGGCTTGGATTTCTTCCTTTCTTTTTCTCTTTCTTTCTTTCTTTCTTTCTTTCTTTCTTTCTTTCTTTCTTTCTTTCTTTCTTTCTTTCTCTTTCTTTCTTTCTTTCTCTCTCTCTCTCTCTCTCTTTTTCTTTCCTTCTTTCTTTCTTTCTATCTTTCTTTCTTTCCTTCCTTCCTTCCTTCCTTGTTTCTTTCTTTCCTTCTTTCTTTCTTTGTTTCCTTCTTTCTTTCTCTCTTTCTTTCCTTCTTTCTTTTCTTCCTTCTTTCATCATTCCTCATTCCTTCCTTTCTTTCTTTCTTCCTTTCTTCCTCCCTTCCTACCTTCCTTCCGTCCTTCCTTCCTTCCTTCCTTCTTCCTTCCTTCCTTCCTTCTTTCTTTCTATCTTTCTTTTCTTTCCTCACTAGGTTGACAAGGCTGCTCTCAAACTGCCCAACTCAGGGAATCCTCTTGACCTGGGCCTCCCAAACTGCTGTGATTACAGGCTTTCCATTTGATCAACATCCTGGTCTTCCTGCCTGGTCTTGAACATTGGGCCAGAGGTGATTCTCATGCCAAGGACTGAGTTATGCTTGGGGTTGTGGTGGGGGCTTGCTATGGTGTCCAGCCAGGTCTTGAGCACCTGGGCTCCTGTCATCTGCCCATCTCGCCCTCCCTGAGCACCAAGGAGACAGGCATGAGTTGCCTGGCCATCTCCACCCCACCGAAAGTTTGAGCCATGACCTCGCTTTCCCCGAGTTGGCCCCTGGGGGGAGTGAGCAGATTCACCCTATGAACAATGAGGGCAGAGGTGTGGGCACCTGGCAGAGACACGCCCCTGTGCCAGGCACTCCCTTGAGGCAGGATTGGCGGACAACTCCAGCTGCCTTGTCCAGTTTCTGGGGTCATCTAAAGGGAGTGGAATGGGCAGTGGGGCTTCGAGTGGGATGGAAAGACTGGGCGCCATTGCTCATGCCTCTCACTTTGAGATACTGAGGTGAGAGGACAGGCTGACTCCCCAGGTTCAAGACCAGCCCAGGCAACTTGGTGAGACCTCGTCTGTACAAGAAACAAAGAAAACGAGATGAGCATGATGGTGCATGCCTTTTGTTCGGGCCACTCAGGACACTGTGGCAGGGGGATCACCATAGCCCAGCCAGTTGTGGTCAATGTGACCGAGTGGACCCCTGCGCTCCAGTCTGGGGGACAGAGTGGGACTCTGGCTCAAAGTAATAATTCCAATGACCATCAGCACATCCACAGCCTGGACTCAAGGGTGCAGTGTGGCATCCTGGCCCATTGGAGCTGAGGCGAGTGGATGGTCTAAGCTTGTGGGTTCAAGACCAGCCCAGGATGCTGAGTGAGCCCTTGTCTCGGCCATCAAAAATAAAACCAAAGATTAGCTAGGTGTGGTGATGCAGGCCTGTGGTTCCAGCCACTCAGGGGGCCAAGGTGGGTGGATCTCCAGAAGCTGACAGGTGGAGTCTGCGGTGGCCATGAGCGTACCCCTGCACTCTGGTCTGGGTGACAGAGTAGGATTCCAATTCAAATAGTAATCACCAACACAGTCACCACCAACACCCCTGCCACCCAGCGCAGGGAGTCACCTTCAGAGATAGGAGAGGAAAAGGCACTTTATTGCCTGTCATTTGCAGGAGGTTTCAAAGGCCACAACCAGGCATGTCTGTCCCAAACATTCTGTCATGTGTCCCAGAACACCTGCCTCCAACCTCCATACACATGACCCATGGAAAAGACACGTGTGAGCTCATGGAAAAGACGGCCTCATGTTAGGACAGATGTGGGCACAGTGTGATCAAGGTAGACTGGCAAAGCCTCAGGCAGCCCAGGTTCTGGTCACCCGATCTGTCACCTTTGTGAGGGGGGAAGATCACTTCCTCTCTTGACCACTCCATCATCTCCCAACCATGCAGACCTTTCCCTGGGAAGTCATGGACACTAGTTGTGACACACGTGGGAGGCCTTTTTCTCACAGAGTCTCCATCAACCCACCTGGGTTGTGGTGCCAATCGTGGCTCCTGGGACCTTGACATGTAAATCTCACATGGTCCTCCCACCTCGGCCCCTGAGCAGCCGGGACTATGTGGGCCACTATGCTTGACTTGATTTTGGATATCTCTCACCGAGGTGAGGTCTGGCCACATCACACAGGCTGGTCTCAGACCCCTGGGCTCAGGCAGGCTCCCGCTTCATCTTCACAGGGTGCGGGGCTGATAGCCATGGGCCAGGATGCCCGGCCTGGAATCGCATGTTCTGTTTGTGAGGGTGATGCAAAGGTATGCCACAGGAGAGAGCCCACCACATTCCATGTAGCCAGGACAGAAGTTGCCTCCACACACGACTCCAGTGTTTGCGTTCTGGGGTGTGACGAGGTCCTGTGATGTGGCCCACGCAGGTCTCAAGCTCCTGGGCTCCAGACTTCCCCTTCCTCGGTCTTCCAATGCCAAAGCCTGGCTGTCTGCCAGTCCATCATCTTTTGGAACTCTAGGCCCAAGACTGGGGTCTTCTTCCCAAATGATGTCTGTTCACAATGATCCCAACTCCATATACAAATAGATTCTCTTCTCTTTTTCTTTTTTCTTTTTGTCTTTGAGTAAGAGTCTCACTCCATCACCCAGGCTGAGGGCAGTGGCTCACTCCTGGCCACTGCAGCCTCAGCCCACAGGATTCCAGAGAGCCTTTCCCTAGCCTTCTGCGGATCCGGAACGACAGGCATGTGCCACCACACCTGGATTATATGACATGGAGGGTAGAGACGAGGTCTCCCCGAGGTTCCCATGTGTGTCTTGGGCCATAGGCTTGTGCCAGCCTCTGGCCTCAGTCTTCCAAAGTGCTAGGATGATGAAGTTGAGCCCCCAGGACCAGCCTTAATCCTTCCTAGAAAACGAACCAGAAGGCCTAGTGTGGAGTCCCATGCCTGGAATTCCAGCAGTCTGGGAGGCCAAGGCAGGAGGATTGCTGGAGCCCAGGAGCTCGAGGCCAGCCCAGGCCATGGAAGGAGACCCTGTCTCTGCAACCATCCAAACAGGGGACCTGGGGTCAAGGTGCCCATTGTCCCAGCCACTCCGGAGGCTGAGGTGGGAGGATTGACAAAGCCCACAATTTTGAAGCTAGTGAAGAATGATGGTCGTGTCTCTGGTCCCCAGCCTTGGCCACAGACCCAGACCATGTCTCCAAAAACATCAGAAGTGTACACAGATTCTCAACTGCGCATGGTGTGTTCACAGGGCATCCTGCTTTAGAGTCAAGAAAAATGGGATTTGGGGGGAAGAAATGTTCGGGGTGACAGATGGGTCCCTGGCCTTTCGTGCTGGAAGATTCTCATTGCCAAGTCCGATGGTCGGCCTCCCTGGGATTCATTTCCACCTCAGTGAGGAAAGCCAGCAGGAACACAGCCAGGGAGCCTCAGGAACTCCCACACCAAAGTGGGGGAGCCATTGGGGGGGTTGTAGCTGAAAGATGATGAGCTTGGGGGACCCTCACATGTGTGGGGAGCAGGGGTTGAAGGACTGAGTTCAGAAGGTTTGCAGGAGAATGGGTTTCTTTGTTTCAGTCTCTCTTTCTTTAACTCTTTCTTTCTCTTCTCACTAGGTTGCCCAGTATGATCTCAAAGAGCCCAACTTGGGCCATCCTCTTGACCTGGGCCACCAAAACTGCTTCAATCACAGGCTTTCCATTGGTCAACATCCTGGTCTTCCTGCTTGGTTTTGGTTGAGCCACAGGTGATCCTCCTGCCGAGGCCTCCACTCACCAAAGGTTTTCTCTGTTTTGCATGGTGTCGATGTGGGGCCTTCTTATGGTGCCCACCCTGGTCTTAAGCTCCCTGGCCCCAGCCATGTTCCTGCCTTGGCCTCCCCAAGTGCTGAGAAGACAGGCGTGAGTGAACCAGCCAACCACGCCCCACTCAAGGTTTGAGAGTCATGCCCTCCCTTTCCCTGAGGCAGCCCCTGGGAGGAGCGAGTGGGCCCTCCCTGGGGAATGAGGCAGGTGGAGGATTGTGCACTTCAGTGGAGACACGTTCCTGTGCCAAGTGCTCCTGCCAGAGAGGGCTCGGTAGGAGAATCAGGCCACCCTCTACTGGGTCCTGAATCATTGGAAGGGTGGGGACCTCGCGGTGGGGCCCCAAAAGTGTTGTGGAGGCCAGGTGCTGGGGCTCACACCTGTCATCCTGGCACTCTGGGAGGCCTAGGTGAGAGGATGACCTGGCTCCTGAGATCGAGACCAGCCTAGGCATCTTGGCAAGACCTCATCTCTACAAGAAGCCAAAAAAAGGAGCAGAACGTGATGGTGCATGCCTCTTGTCCCGACCAATCAGGAGGCCGTGGCTGGAGTATTGCCAGAGCCCAGTCAGCGGAGGCCATGGTGGCCAAGAGCAGGCCCCTGCCCACTGACCTGGGTGACACAGTGGTACTCTGACTCAGAATAATAATACTAACCACCACCACCACCAAAACCACAGGCTGTGTTCAGGGCCTCAGCCTGGCATCCTGGCCTTTGGGAGGCCAAGGCGAGTGGATGACCTAAGCCTGTGGGTTCAACACAAGCCCAGGACACTAGGCAAGACCTCGTCTCAGCCATTAAAAATAAATCCAAAGATTAGCCTGGTGTGGTGGCGCAGGCCTGTGGTTCAAGCCACTCAGGAGGGCCAAGGCTGGAGGATCACCTGAGCCCGGTAGGTGGAATCTGTGTTGGCCGTGAGTATGTTGGAGGACAGAGTGGGATTCTGACTCCAAATAATAATAACCACCACCTCTGCCACCACCACTCCTGACACTCAGCGTGAGGAGTCAACCTCAGTGATTAGAGAGGAAAAGACACTTTCCAGTCTGTCATTCATGGGAAGTTTGAATGGTGGCCATCGGGCACATCTGTCCTGCACCTTCAGCCAGGTGTCCCAGATGGCCTGCCTCCACCCTCCACTCTCTTGCCCCACAGAAAAGATGTGTGTGACATCACGGAACAGACGGACTTGAGCTAGGGTGGCCATTGGGCACAGAGCGAACAAGGCGGTCTGGCAGCACTGCAGCCAGATCAGATTCTTGTCACCCTGTCTGCCACCTTCAAGCAGGGGTAGGACCCCTTCCTCTCCAGATCACTCCATCATCCGCCACCCACTCAGAGCTTTCCCTGGGGAGCCGTAAATGTCCATCATGATGCTGGTGGGAGGAGTCTTTTTTGTTGCCAGAGTCTCCGTCAGCTGGTCTGGGGCACTGCAGCACATTCATGGCTCCCAGGGACTTGGCCTGCGGGTCTCATTCAGTCCTCCCCCTTCAAATCCTGAGCAGCCGGAACTGCAGGTATCACCAAGCCTGACTTGATTTTGGGGCCCTGTCACCGAGATGAGGTATGGCCATGTCGCCTGGCTTGGTCTCCATCCTCTGTGCTCAGGCAGCCTCCTGCCTCAGCCTCCCAGGGTGTGGGGCTGACAGCCGTGAGCCACAGTGCCCAGCCTGGACACACATGTTCTGTAGGTGATGGTGAGGAAAAGGAATGCCCCGGGACAGGGGAAACCACATCCATGTAGCCAGGACTGCAGACTGCACCACACGCAACTCCAGTGTTGGCGTTCTGGGGAGCGATGATGTCTTGCTATGTGACCCAGTCTGTTCCCGCATGGACCTTTCTCTGGAGAGCTGTGGATGCCTACCGAGATGCATGTGGGAGGCTACTTTTTGGTTGCTGAAGTCTCTGTCAACAGGGCTGAGGTGTGGAGGCAAGATCGTGGCTCCCACAGCCTTGAACTAAGGGGCTCAGGTGGTCCCCCTGCCTCAGTCCCTGAGCAGCCTGGACTCCATGGGCCACCATGCCTGACTCGATTTTGGGGATCTCTCACCTAGACGAGGTCTGGCCATATCGCCTGAGCTGGTCTCCCAACCCAGTACTCAGCGAGCCTCCAACCTCAGCCATCCAGGGCAGGGGCCTGATGGCCATGAGCATGGTGACTGGCCTGGACTCGCACATGCTGTTGGTGGAGGCAAGGCAAAGGCACGCCCTGGAATGGAAGCCACCACATCCTGTGAATGTGGGACCGCAGGTGCCACCATGCACGACTCGAGTATTTGCATTCCAGAAAGTGATGAGTTCTCGCTACATGACCCATGCTAGCCCTGAACTCCTGGGCTCCAGCAGTCCCAAAGCCACTGCCTGAATGTCTGCTGATTCACCATCTTACAGGGACTCTATATCCAAGGTTGCAGCCTCCTTTCCCAATGATCTCTGTCTATTCACAAGGATCCCAACTCCACACAAAAATGGATGCACTTCTTTTCTTTCTGTTTTTTCAGTTGGAGTCTCACTCCATCGCCCAGACTGGAGGGCAGTAGCTTGTCGCAGACCACTGCATTACTGGACATCAGGCTCCAGCAAGCCTTCTCCCACTGGCCTTCTGAGGAGCCTGAACCACAGGTGCGTACCCCCATGCTCTGCTAATTTGGGATTAAGGGTAGGGATAAGGTCTTGCCAAGTTGCCTGGGTGCATCTCCAACCCACAGGCTCAAGCCTCCCGATGTGCTGGGATGATGAGTCTGAGCCCTCAAACCTGGTCTCAATCCTTTGTCGATAATGAATCAGAAGACCAGGAGTGGTGGCCAAAGCCTGGATTCCTGTGCTTTGGGAGACCATATCAGAAAAATAGCTGCAGCCCAGGAACTCAAGACCTGTCCGGGCCATACAGGGATTCCTTGTCTATGCACGCATTCAAACAGGGGGTCTGGGGTTGTGATGCCCATTGTCCTGGCCCCTCCACAGGCTGAGGTGGGAGGAGCACCAGAACCCACAATTTTGAGGGTGGCAGTGAATGACGGTGGTGTCCCCAGGCCCCCACATGGACCACAGAGTCAGACTCTGTCTCCAATAACATTAGAATCGTACACAGATTCTCAAATGCACATGGTGTGTTCAAAGTTTGACTAGCTTTAGAGCCAGAAAATATGGCACTTAGGGGGAAGAATTGTCCCCGGGTGAGGGATGTGCCCCTGGCCTTTCTTGGCATAATGTACTCATTCCCGAGTCAGAGGTCCGGCCTGCCCCGGGCACATTTTTTATCCCAGAGAGGAGAGCTGGCAGAAAACCCACCAGGGAGCCTCAGAAATTCCCACATTAAAGTGGGGGCAGACATTTTGGGGGGGTTGTGGCTGGAAGGTGCCAAGCCTAGGGGACTCTCATGTGTGGTGGTTAGGGGGAAGGTCTGAGGGCAGAATTTTGCAGATGAATGGATTTCTTTATTGACTTAGATTTTTCTTTCTTTCTTTCTTTCTTTTTCTTTCTTTCTTTCTTTCTTTTTCTTTCTTTCTTTCTTTCTTTCTTTCTTTCTTTCTTTCTTTCTTTCTTTCTTTCTTTCTTTCTTTCTTTCTTTTTCTTCCTTTCTTTCCTTTCTTCTCTAGATTCCCCAGGCTGCTCTCAAACTGCCCAAATGAGGCCTTCCTCTCAGCCTCGGAATCCCAAACTGCTACAATCACAGACTTTCCATTTGGTTGACATCCTGGTCTTCATGCGTGGTCTTGAATTGTGTGCCTGAGGTGATCCACCTGCCGAGGCCTGCCATCAGACAAGGTTTTCTGGGTCTGAATTGGCGTCAAGGTGGGGACTTGCTGTGGTGTCCGTCCTGGTCTCAGTCTCTGGTCCAAGGCTCTGGCTATCTTCCCGTTTTGACCTCTCTGAATGCCAAGAAGATAGGTGTGAGTCGACCTGCTGACCCCCCCAAGGTGGTTTGAAAATCACACCCTCCCTTTCCCCGAGGCAACACCTGGGAGGAATGAGCAGATTCACCCTGGGGATTGAGGCTGCCGGAGGGGTGGGTGCCCTGTTGGAGAAATGACCCTGCACCAGGTTCTCCACTGGGGTGGGTTCCGTGGATGATTCTGGCTGCCCTCTCTGGGTTCCTGTGTAATCTGAAGGGAGCAGGCCTCACAGTCAGGACCCGAGAGTGGTGTGAATGCTGGGTGAGGGGGTCACCCTTGTCATCATGGCACTTTGGGAGGCCGAGGCGAGAGGATGGCCTGAGCCTCCAGGTTCTAAACCAACTCGGCCACCTTGGTGAGACCTCGTCTCTACAAGAAACCAACAAAATGAGTCTAGTGAGGTGGTGCATGCCAGTCGTTCCAGCCACTCCAGAGGCAGCAGTGGGAGGATCGCTGGATCCCAGCCAGTGGAGGCTGCAGTGGATGAGAGAGGGTCCCTGCACTTGGGCATGGGTGAGAGAGTGGAATTCTGATTCAGAATAATAATACCAACCACCAACACCACAACCACAGGCCAGGCTCAGGGGCTCAGTTGGCATCCTCACCCTCCAGAGGCCAAGGCGAGTGGACATCCTGAGCCTGTGGGTGTGAAAGCAGCCCAGGACACTTGGTGAGACCTCCTCTTGGTCATCAAAAATAAATCCAAAGATTAGCCTTGCTTGGTGGTGCAACCATGTGGTTCTAGGTACTCAGGGTGCCAGGTGGGAGGATAGACTGAGCACAGCAGGTGGAGTCCGTGGTGGCCATGAGCATGCCCCTGTGCTCTGGCATGGGGACAGAGTGGGATTCTGTCTCCAAATAATAATAATCAACACCACCCCTACCCCCACACCTGCCACCCAGTACAAGGAATCACCCTCAGGGATGCAAGAAGAAAAGACACTTTCACGGCTGTCATTGGTGGGAGGTTTCAATGTTGGCCACTGGGGATGTCCGTCCTGCACCTTTGGCCATGCATCCCAGAAGACCTGCTTTCCCCCTCCACAGTGGTTCCCCATGGCAATGAGACGTGTGAACTCACAGAACAAAAGGCCATGAGTTATGGCGGCCATTGGACACAGAGCAATTAAGGTGGCCCAGCATTGGTGCAGCCAGGCCAGGTTCTGGTTGCCCGATTCTGCCATATTCGGGCAGGAAGAGGGTCCCTTCCTCTCCTGATCATACCATCATCTCCTGCCCATGCGGATCTTTCCCTGGGGAGACGTGGACGCCTGTAGTGATGCACGTGGGATTCAACAATTTTGTCATTGGAGTCTCCGTTGGCTGGGCTGGAGTGGCAGCACTATCTTGGTTCCCAGGGTCTCTCCCTGAGGGGCTCAAGTGGTCTGCCTACCTCGGCCTCTGAGTAGGTGGGACTCCATGGGCCACCATGCCTGACTCGATATTGGGGCCCTCTTGCTGAGACATGGTCTGTCCATGTCACTCAAACTGGTCTCCCAACTTGGGACTCACGCAGCCTCCTGCCTTGGCCTCCCTGGGCACAGGGCAGATGGCCATGAACCATAGTGCCTGGCCTGGACTCACATAAGCTATCAGCAGGGGTGATACAAAGCACACTCTGGGATGGAGGCCACTGCATCCCGTATAGCTGTGATCATGTGTGCCACCACAAGTGACTCGAGTGTTTACATTCCGGGGAGCAACAAGGTCTCATTGGCCCAGTCTGATCTCAAACTCTCAGGATCCAGTAGTCCTCTGCCTCAGCCTCCCAAAGCCACAGCCCGAATATCTGCCAATCCTCTGTTCTTCAGGAACTCTACGCCCAAGTCTGTGGCCTCCTTCCCCAATAATCTCTGTTCATGATGATCCCAACTCCATACACAAATGGATGCTCTTCTTTTCTCTCTCTTTTTTGAGTCGTAGTCACTCTGTCACCCAGACTGGAGGGCAGTTACTCACTCCCAGTCACTGCAGCCTCAGCCCACAGGGATCTGGTGAGCCTTCCTCCACCAACCTTCCCAGGAGCCACTAATATGTGATGGAGGGTAGAGATGAGGTCTCGCTGAGTTACCCGAGTCTGTCTCGAACCCACAGGCTTGGGCCATCCGCTGGTCTTGGCCTCCCAAAGTGCTGGGATGATGAGGTTGAGCCCTCTAACCTGGTCCCAATACTTCATTGATAACAAACTAGAAGGCTGGGTACAGCAGCCCAAGCCTGGAATCCCAGCACTCTGGAAATCCAAATCAGGATGATGGCTGTAGACCAGGAACTCAAGGTCAGTCTGGGCCATGCAGGGAGACCCCATCTATGGACCCATCCAAACAGGGTGTCGGAGATCATGGTGCCCATCGTCCTGGCCACTCCAGAGACTGAGGTGGACATATCACTGGAGCCTGTGATTTCGTGACTGGCAGTGAATGATGGTCGTGTCCCCAGAATGTCTCTCTCTGTCTCTTTCTGTCTTTCTCTGTCTCCCTGTGTCTCTCTGTCTCTTTCTGTTCCAGACCCTATCTCCAGATCCAGACCCTATCCAGACCCTATCCCCCCAAACCTGAGAATCATACACAGATTATCAACTGCACATGGTGTGTTCAAAGGGCGACTGGTTTTACAGTCAGAAAAAATGGGTCTCGGGGAAATAGATGTCCTCAGGTGAGGGATGTGTCCCCGGTCTTTCTTGGTGTAAGGGCTGGCCTGCCTGAGGCACATTTCTCACCCAGTAAAGGAGAGGCGGCACTAAACCGGCCAGGGGGCCTCGGGAACTCCTGCAACAAAGCAAGGGCAGTCATTTGTGGGCAGTTGGGGCTGGAAGGTGATGAGCTTGGGGAACACTCATGTGTCGAAGGGGCGGGAGGGGGGAGAAGGACTGAGGGCAGAGGATTGCAGGAGAATGGATTTCTTTGTTGACATAGATTTTCTTTCTTTCTTTCTATTTTCTTTCTTTTGTTCTTTCTTTTCTTCTCTCTTTTTTGTTTGCTCCGTAGGTAGCCCTGGCTGCCCTCAAACCATCCAACTCAGGCCTTGTTCTCAGCCAGGCCTCTCAAACTGCTGTGATAACAGGCTTTCCATTTGGTTATCATCCTGGTCTTCCTGCCTGTTCTTAAACTCTGGGCTGGAGGAGATCTTCCTGCCGAGGCCTGCCCTCATCATAGTTTTGCTGTTTGCCTTTGTGTCAAGGTGGGGGCTTGCTATGGTGCCCAGCCTAGTCTCAGCTACAGGCTTTGGCCATCTTCCCATCTCAGCCTCCTTGAGTGCCGAGGAGACAGACGTGACTTGACGGCCGGCCCCCTATGATGATTTTAGAGTCACACCCTCCCTTTACCCCATGTGGCACTTGGGAGGAGTGAGCGGGTCCACCCTGGTTCTCAAGGCCAACAGAGGGGTGGGTGCCCCAGTGGAGACGTTCCCCTGCACCAGGTACTCCCTTGGAGTGGACCCGCTGGCGACTCTGGCTGCTCTCTTCCGAGTCTCAGGTCATCAGAAGGGAGTGGGCCTCATGGTGGTGCCCCAAGAAGGGTGTAAAGCCAGCAATGAGGTTTCACACCAAACACCCTGGCTCTTTGGGAGGCTGAGATGTGAGGATGGCCTGAGTCCCCAGGTTCGTGACCAGCCCAGGCACCTTGGCAAGACGTCGCCTCTGCCAGAAACCAACAAAATGAGCCAAGTGTGGTGGCGCATGCCTGTTGTTCCAGTCACTCAGTAGGCCGCAGCAGGAGGATCATTGGAGCCCAGCTGGTGGAGGCCACAGTGGTTGAGAGCAGGCCCATGTGTTCTGGCCTGGGTGATAAAGCAGGACTCCAATTCAGAGTAGTAATATGAACCACCACCACCACAGCCACAGGCTGGGCTCAGGGGCTCAGGCTAAAATCCCAGCCCTTCAGAGACTGAGGTGAGTGGACAGCCTGAAACATTGGGTATGAGACCAGCCTGGGACACTGGGTGAGACGTAGTCTCAGCCATCAGAATTAGATCCAAACATTAGCCCAGAGTGGTGGCGCAGGCCTGGTTCCAGCCATTTGGGGGACCGATCACCTGATCCCAGCAGGTGGAGTATGAGGTGGCCATGAGCATGCCCCTGTGCTCTGGTCTGGGTGACAGAGTGAGTTTCTGATTCCAAATAATAATAATAATAATAATAATCACCACCACCACCACCAACCCTGCCACCCAGCAGGAGGAGTCACCTGTAGGGATGGGAGAGGAAAATGCACTTTTCGGTCTGTTGTGTGTGGGAAGTTTCAAAGGAGACCACCAGGCACATACATCTGGCACCTTCAGCCATGCATCCCAAAAATTCTGCCTCCACCTTCCACACTCAGGCCCCATAGCAAAGATGCATGTGAGCTCATGGAACAGAAGGCCTGGAGTTAGGGCAGCGATTGGACACTGAACAATCAAAGCAATCTGGCAAAGCAGCAACCAGACCATGTTCTGGTCACCTGGTTTGCCACCTTTGGGTGAGGGGTGGGCCCCTTCCTCCCCTGATCACTCCATCATCCTCCACTCATGAAGATCTTTCCGTGGGTTGCCATGAATGCCCATCGTGAAGCACATGGGAGGTATCTTTTTTTTAGCCAGAGTCTTCCTTGGCCTGGCTGGGGCATGGTGGCACAAATGTGGCTCCTGGGTTCTTGATCTACAGTACCTTGTCCCTACTCTCACCTTGGCCCCCAAGCAGCCGGGCGTCCAAGGGCCAATATGCCTGGCTCAGTTATGGAGACCTCTCACTGAGACGAGGTCTTCCCACGTCACCTGGGGTGTTCTCCATCTGCTGGGCTCAGGCTGACTACATCCTCATCCTCCTAGGGTTCAGGGCTGATGGCCATTAGCCATGGTGCCCAGGCTGGACTCACACATTTTGTCGGTGGAGGCAACACAGAAGAAGGCCCTGTGATGAAGGCCACCACATCCCATGTACATAGGACCGCAGGCGCTACCACGTGCAACTCCTGTGTTTGCATTCCTGGTGTAACTAGGTCTCGCACATGGTCCAGGCAAGACTCAAACTCCCGGGCTCCAGTTATCCCCCACCTCAGCCTCCCAAAGCCATGGCCCAATTGTCTGCTGATCCACCATCTTTCAGGAACTCTAGGCCCAAGGCTGGGGAATCCTTCCTAAATGATCTCTGTTCACGATGATGACAACTCCGTACATAAATGGATATTCTTCTTTTTTATCCTTTTTTCCTTGTTTTCTTTGAGTCAGAGTTTCTCTACATTGCCCAGGCAGAAGGGTGGTGGCTCACTCTCTGCCACCACAGCATTGCCTGGCCGGGCTCTGGCAAGCATTTCCCTGGCCTTCTGAGGAACAGAATGACAGGCAAATGCCACCACACCCAGTTCATTTGGAATGGAGGGTAGAGATGAGATCTCACCAGGTTGCCTGGGTGCATCTTGGCCTGTGGGCTGGGTCCAGCCACTGGTCTCAGCCTTCAAAGTGCTGGGATGTTGTGGCTGAGCCTCCAAACCGGCCTCGATCCTTCGTCAAAATAAACCAGAAGACTTGGCACTGTGGCCCATGCCTGGAATCCCAGCACTCTGGGAGACCGAGGTGGGAGGATAGCTGGAGGCCAGGACCCCAATGCCAGCCTGGGTCACACACGGGGACACCGTCTCTGCACCCATCTAAAGAGAGAACCTGGGGCCAAGGTGGCTGTTGTCCCAGAAACTCCTGGATCATGAGGCAGGAGGATTGTTGGAACCTGCAATTTTGAGATGGGCGTTGAATGATGGTCGTGTCCCCAGGCCCCAGCCTGGACCACAGAGCCAGACCCTGTCTCCAAAACATCAGAATCGTACACAGATTCTCAACTGGGCATGCTGTCTTCACAGGATGACTTGCTTTAGAGCCATGAAAAATAGGATTGGGGGAACAATGATTTCCAGGTGAGGGGTGTGTCCCTGGCCTTTCTTGGCAGAAGGTCCTTGCTGAGTTTGAGGGTCACCCTGCCTGCTGCACATTTCTAACCTCGGAGAGGAGAGCTGGCAGGAACCTGGCCTGTGAGCCTTGGAAACTGTCACACCAAAGGGGGGCCAGCCATTGTTGGGGGTTGGGGCCGGAAGGGACCGAGATTGGGGGACACTCTTCTGTATGGGTTGGGGGTTAAGACAGAAGTTTTACGGGAGAATTTTTCTTTTTCTTTCTTTCTTTCTTTCTTTCTTTCTTTCTTTCTTTCTTTTTCTTTCTTTCTTTCTTTCTTTCTTTCTTTTCCTCGCTCTCTCTCTTTGTTCCCTCACTAGGTAATCCTGGCTGCATTCAAACCACCCAATTCAGGCCTTCATTTCAGCCTTGGTTCCCTAAACTGCTGTGATCACAGGATTTCCATTTGATTGATATCCTTGTCTTCCTTCCTTCCTGGTCTTCCTTCCTTCCTGTAGGCCTGTGGCAATCCTCCCACCAAGGCCTGCCCTCACCTCAGGTTTTCTGGGTTTTCCTTGCATTTGATGTGGGGTTTTCTATGGTGTCCAGCATGGTCTCAGATCCTGGGCTCCAGCCATCTTTCTGTCTCGGCCTCACCAAGAGCCGAGGAGACAGACGTGAGCAGCCCCACCGTGCCCCCTGCAATTTGAGAGTCACACACTCCCTGTCCCCAAGGTGCCCCCTGGGAGGAGCAAGCAGGTCCACCCTGGGGAATGAGGCTGGTGGATATGTGGGTCCCCCAACAAAAACATGCCCCTGCACCAGGCAATTCCTCTGGTCAAGCTCAGCAGGTGAGACCTACTACCCACTCCGTGGTCTCAGGTCTTCTGAAGGGAGTGGGCCTCAGGGTGGGGCCCCGAGAGTGGTGTGAAGGGTGGATGTATGGGCTCATGCCTGTCACACCAGTCCTTTCAGAGGCCGAGGCAAGAGGATGACCTGAGCCCTGGGTTCGAGAGCAGCCCTGGGACATTGGCGAGACCTCATCTCTACCACAAACCAACAAAATGAGCTGAGTGTGGTGGCACATGCCTGTCGTGCCAGTCACTTGGGAGGCTGAGGTGGGAGGTTCGCTGGAACCCAGTCGGTGGAGGTTGAGGTGGCCAAGAACAGGCCCCTGCACTATGACCTGGGTGACACAACCTGTCTCTGACTCAGTATAATAATAGCAACCAACACCACCATAACCAGAGGCTGTGCCCAGGGACTCATCCTTGCAACTTGGCTCTTTGGATGCAGAGTCAAGTGGATGCCCTGAGCCTACGGGTTCAGGACCAACCTGGGATACTGTGCAAGACCTTGTCTCAGCCATCAAAAATAAATCCAAAGATTAGCAGGGCATGCTGGTGCAGGTCTGTGGTTCCAGCCACTTGGGGGGCCAAGGTCAGAGGATTGCCTGAGCCCAGCAGGTGGAGTCTGTGGTATTCTTGAGCATGACCCTGCACTCTGGCTTGGGCAAAAGAGAGGGACTCCAATATCCAAATAATTATAATCACCACCACCAGTTTTACCATCCAGCACGAGGAGTCGCCCTCAGGAATGGGAGAAGAAAAGGCACTTTCCAGCCTGTCAGTTGTGGGAGGTTTCAAAGGTGGCCACCAGGCACATTGGTCCCATGCCTTCAGCCACATGCCCCCGCAGGCCTGCCTCTACCCTCCACACTTGTGCCCCACAGCAGAGAAACATGTGAGCTCGTGGAACAGACGGCCCTGTGTTAGGGTGTCTGGTGCACAGAGCGATCAAAGCGGTCAGGCCACACCATGGCCAGCCCAGGTTCCAGAAGCCCATTCTGCCACCCTCAGATGGGGGGAGGTACCCATCCTCTCCCTATCACTCCATCGTCTCCCGCCCAAATGGACCTTTCCCTGTGGAGCTGTGGACGCCCATCATGATGTACATGGGAGGCCTCTTTTTTGGTGCTGGAGTCTCCATAGCATGGTGGCACAATCGTGGCTCATGATCCTGGACCCCGGGGGATTCAGGCAGACTTCACTCCTTGGCTCTCAAGCAGCTGCGACTCCAGGGGCCACCACACCTGACTTGATTTAGGGCACCACTCACCAAGACAAGATCTGGCCACATTGCCATGGCTGGTCTTCGAACTCTGGGTTCAGCCAACCTCCCTCTTCAGTCTCCCAGGTCGTAGGGCTGACAGCCATTGGCCACAGTGCCCGGTGTGGTCTCACACATTCTGTCAGCAGGGGCAATAATGAAATGCCTCGGGATGGAGGCCACTGCATCCCATTTAGCCAGGACCACAGGCACCACCACACGTGACTTAAGTGTTTGTGTTTCAGGGAGTGATGATGTATCACTACGTGACTCAGGCTGGTCTCAAACTCCCGCCTTGCAGTGATCTCCTGCCTTGGCCTTCCAAAGCCACAGCCTGGTTGTCTACCAATCCACCATCTTTTGGGAACTCTAGGCCCAAGGCTGAGGCCTCATTCCCAATTGATCTCTGTCTGTTCATAATGATCCCAACTCCATACGCAAATGAATTCTCTTCTTCTTTTCTCCTTTTTTCCTTTTTTCTTTGAGTCGAGGTCTCACCCATAGCCCAGGCTGGAGGGAAGTGACTCACTCCCGATCAACGCACCCTCAGACTGCCAGGCTCCAACAAGCTTTCCCTGGCCTTCCAAGGAGGTGGAATGACAGGCACGTGCCAGCCCATTCAGCTAATTTAGATGGAGTTCTCGCTGTGTTGCTGTATGCCCAGGTATGTCTCAGACCGTGGGCATGGGTTGGCCACTGGTTCTGACTCTGAAATTGCTGGGATGACGAGGTTGAGCCCCCAACCCTGGCCTCAATCCTTCATCAAAAATGAACTAGAAGGTCTGGTACATCGGCCCACGCCTGGAATCCCAGCAATCATGGAGGCTGAGGCAGGAGGATGGTTACAGCTCAGGAGACCAAAGTCATCCCGATCCACACGGGGTAACTCCATCTCTGCATCCAATCAAACAGGGGGTCTGGGGTTGAGGTGCCCATCATTCTGGCCACCTCAGAGGCTGAGGGAGGATCACCAGAGCCCATATTTTCGAGGTTGGCTGTGAATGATGGTTGTGTCCCTGGCCCCAGTCTGGGCCACAGAGCCAGACCTTGTCTCCAAAAACATCAGAATCGTACACATGTTCTCAGCTGCATGTAGTTTACTCATAATGTGACTGACTTTGGAGCCAGGAAATATGGGATTGTGGGGGAAGAAATTTCCCATGGTGAGTGATGTGTCCCTGGCCTTTCTTTGCGGATGGTCCTCATTGCCGTGTCATAGGGTCAGTCTGCGTTGGGGACGTTTGTCACCTCAGTGAGGAGAGCTGGCAGGAACCAGGCCAGGTAGCCTTGGGAAATACCACACCAAAACATGGGCGCCAATTAGGGGAAGTTGGACTGGAGAGTGCCGAGCTTGTGGGATCCTCACATGTGGGGGGGAAGGACTGAGGGCAGAAGTTTTGGAGGAGAATAGATTTCCTTCTTTCTTTCTTTCTTTCTTTCTTTCTTTCTTTCTTTCTTTCTTTCTTTCATCACTTGGTTGCTCAGGTTGCTCTCAAACCATCCAACTCAGGCCATCCTCTCAGCCTGGGCCTCCCAAACTGCTGCAATAATAGGCTTTCCTTTTGGTCCACATCCTGCTCTTCCTGCCTGGTCTTGAACTCCGGGCCAGAGGAGATTCTCCCACCAAGGCCTGCCCTCACCCAAGCTTTTCTGGGATTTGCTTTGCATTGAGACGGGGGCTTGCTAGGCTGTCCAGCCTGGTCTAGATATCCTGGGTTCTGGCCATTTTACCATCTCGGCCTCCCTGAATGTTGAGGAGACAGATGTGAGTCACCCAGCCGCCCCTGCCCACCCAAAGGTTTGACAGTCACACCCTCCATTTCTACGAGGCAGCCCCTCAGAGTAGCATTCTGGTTGACACTTGGGAATGAGGCAGGTGGATGTGTGGGCACCCAGGCGGATACATGCCCCTGCTTCACATGCTCCCCCCAGGTAGGACTTGGTGGATAACTCTGGCCTCACTCTCTGGGGTCCCAGATATTCAGAAAGGAGCAGGCCTCATGGTGTGGACCCAAGAGGGGTGTGGAGACTGGGCGTGGGAACTCCCGCCTGTCATCCCAGTGCCCTGGGTGGCCAAGGTGAGAGGATGCCCTGAGTCCCTGGTTAAAATCCTGCCCAGGCACCTTGGGGAGGCCACCTCTCCAAGAAGCCAAAAAAATGAGCCGAGAGTGGGGTT